>JAJAQA010000007.1:47698156-47738156 GCA_021464565.1 Rutilus rutilus
CGCTGCTGTAAATCACTGAATAATTACAGTAAATATTTAACAGTTTACATTTGCGTATATTCATTCCTGTGCTGGAGGAATCTGTGCTTGAATGCTGATGTTTATGTCCTGTATAGAGTAATTAACTTCAGCCTGTGGTGCGGTTTCAGGCTGACGATCCTCTGCTATAAATAACCATGCAGTCGTTCACTGGCTTTCACTTCTCTTTGTTCAGTGTTTTCCTTGGGTTTATACGAACACACTCTCTCCAGAAGCAGTTTAGGCTAACTAGCTAATTGTCTAATTAGATTGATGATGGTGTGACCACAAGCTTTTATTGAGAGACGAGTGGCTGCTAATTAAACCCATGTGATTCGATCAGACGTCTGTGTCGTTTTTGGTTGATAATGTGCAATAATAGATTCACTTACAGGTGATGATTATGTAATATCACGTTGTTAGATCTGATGCTTGGAGTTTCGTGCTTATTTTAAACTTGTGGTCAATTAAATATGATACACTTTGATTGTCGTTGCATTAGATAAAATATCAAAGCAAGAGTCATTTATCAAGAAAGATTGTAAACTTCACAAACACATCATATGGCAGAAGTTTGTACAGTTTTAAGAAACACTAATTGATTAGATGAAATTGAGCAAAAATAATGAAGAGAATAGATTTTGTAGAATTTGTTTTAGAGCTGCCCAATTTTTCAAAGCTCTATTATTATTATTATTATAATAATAATATAGTAGTAATAATGATGTTTAAAATGCAATTTTGAAAATGTGATTTTTTTTAAAGCTCTATAATAATAATATAGTAGTAATAATGATTTTTTTTTTTAGCTCTATATAATAATAATTTTAGTAGTAGTTATAGCAATAATAATAATTTTTAAAATGGAAATTATTTTAAAGCCCTAAATAAATAAAACAAAATATAAATATACTAATTATTAATTATATATTATGATTTTTTTAGCTCTATATTATTATTATTATTATTATTATTATAATAATAATAATGATGATGATAATAATAATAATAATAATAATAATAATAATAATTAGTAGTAGTAATCGCAATAGTAATATTTAAAATGCTAATTATTTTAAAGCCCTATATAATTATTTAAAATGTTTTTTTAGAAGAGCTATATAATAATAATAATGATATTTCAAATGAGAATGATTTAAAAGCTCTATATAATAATAATAATTGTAATGATAATAATAATAATAATAATAATAGTATTAAACTAAATAAAAACGAAATACTAAACACTGAATTAAGAACACAGCTTCATATTTATTTAATTAAATCCGCAGCCTTTGCTATTTAATGATCACTTTATTTAGATTAATCATGCAGCCCTAATTGGTTTGATATTTTCTCTATTCATAATGCAATGATATTCACACATTTTTAAGTGTGTGTGTCCAAAACCTTTTGTGAGCTTCTTCAAATGAAATGAACAGATGAATCTGGTCAGTTTTGTGTTTTTCCTCTTGCGACTCTTCACCAGTGTGTGTGTGTGTGTGTGTGTGTGTGTGTGTGTGTGTGTGTGTGTGTGTGTGTGTGTGTGTGTGTGTGTGTGTGTGTGTGTGTGTGAGAGCAGGTGATGGAGTATCTGCCCGGCGGTGACCTCATGGCTCTGATGAACAGATATGAAGATCAGATAGACGAGTCTATGGCTCAGTTTTACCTGGCCGAGCTCGTTCAGGCCCTTCACTCGGTGCATCAGATGGGATACGTTCACAGGTACACCAAACACTTCACATCCATGAACACGATTGGCTACTTGCTATTGCTAGTCACTGATAGGTGGTATTTATTAGGGGGAGGGGCATTCTCACTCCAGAGAGCATTTTATATTATTAATAATTTATGTATACTTTTTTGTATCTTTTTTATATATTTATTTGTATACATACACATATTGTACATACTTATGCCAATTTATTTATAATTTATGTATAATTTTGTATATTACACACATAATATGTATAATAAATAATTATGTATAATAAAATAATTTATGTATAATAAAAATATATGCTCTATTTAATAATAATAATAATAATAATAATAATAAATCATAAACAATTAATTATTTTTACATTACATTACATTTCTGCTTGTTCTCTTTCTTTTGTCAGGAATATTAAACCAGAGAACATTCTGATCGACCGCACGGGTCACATTAAACTGGCGGACTTCGGATCGGCAGCCAGACTGACGGCTAACAGAACGGTATGAGTGTGAAGATATTATTATTATTGTGTGTATATATATATATATATATATATATTAGTGTTGTCACGATACCAAAATTATTGTTTCGATACCGATACCAAGTCAAGTATTGCGATTTCGATACTTTTTCGATACTTTTCCTGAAAGGGAGAAACACTCTCAAATATCATTGCTGTGCTTTATTTTAAAACCGGGACAACATTCTAATCATATAACACACTAATAAATGAACATATGAACAGCAGATATATTAAACATTTGAACAAAATATGAAATATAAAAATATAAAAAATAAATTAGAGCAATGACATTCAAGGTACATTTTTTTTTATAAATTTAGCAGCATTATCTCATTTATCATAAGAAACATAAGAGCTTTATCTTGATTCTGAACTTTGAATAAAAATATGAACAGCGATTATATTAAACAATGTTTAATATTGGTAACATATGATAAGCCTCATTGGTGATATATTTGACATGTGGGGAGAGAGTTGTGGAAGGCCTATACTTCATGTTAAACATAAATATATAGCAGCAAAGACAACGTTGGCAGTGTTGACGGCAAAATAGGCTACAGAATAATTCATTCTGTATTGAGAGGTGCAATATTTGAAAATCGATAATATTTTTTTTTATTACATTTATATTGTATTTATGTCAAAACTTTCAAACATCAAAATGTCATTTATTAATATGTATTCGTGTCAAAATGACATAGAAACATCTTTTCCTATTCTATTTTGCCTGGGAACGCTTCCAACACGCTTGCATGACGCGTGAAAAATAGGCGTCGGTTCTATTTATAGCATGCACGCGTTTTCCGCGCGTCTCGAGCTGCGCCCAGACCATAGACAGTATGGCCCAGGCGCGTGTGTCACGCAGGCAGTTAACATGGGATCCGAAATAAAAAGGGACACGACAAGCAGCCAGTGTGTCGCCGGCCTTACAAATCTGTAACGCGGTCATTCTTAGAAGTATCGATACTAATAAATTAAGGAATAGTGATTCGTGACGTTTTTAATTTCCGATTTACTTTTGAAGTATCGGAGCACCGTGCAACAGAGCAAGGTAGGCAACGTACTTCCATATGTCACTCCTCGCGTCATCTTTTTCTACGAGTCGTGGACCACTTGTGCTCGCACATGCAGCCATCTCGCTGTAGTGTTTTGTCACATGACACTGACAGCGGCAGGTTCTTTGCTGCGTGCGTCAGGAAAAAAACACAGACGTCCATAGGGAGGTGTTTTTTTCTTTTTTTTTAAGTATCGATACTGATAAATTTAGGTATCGTGACGTTTTTAATTTCCGAGTATCGCGATACTTTTGAAGTATCGGTACACCGTGCAACACTAATATATATATATATATATATATATATATATATATATATATATATATATATATATATATATATCAGAGAGAAACCCTTTCATGTGATGCTGAATAAATGGGTTTAAATTAGTGCTGTCAGTCGATTAAAAATATTTACTAGATTAATCATAATGTAATAATTTCACAGTTAATCTCCAACATAAAGACACTATATTTTAAATACTTGTTTAATGGCATCTTTTTATGAATAAAGGTCAGTATCTCTGATACTAATACAGCCACTGATGTCTCGAAGGAAATAATTTTCCCCCCGAATTTTAAACATTAATTTTAGCCATTCATCATTACAGTGTAATTGAAAGCTATACAGTACCAGTCAAAAGTTTGGAAACATTACTATTTTTAATGTTTTTGAAAGAAGTCTCTTATGCTCATCAAGCCTGCAGTAAAAAAAAACAAAAAAAACCCAGTAATATTATGAAATATTATTACAATTTAAAATAATGGTTCTCTTTTTTAATATATTTTAAAATGTAATTTATTTTTGTGATGCAAAGCTGAATTTTCATCAGCAAGTACTCCAGTCTTTGGTGTCTTTTGATCCTTCAGAAATCATTCTAATATGATCAATGTTGGAAACAGTTGTGCTGCTTAATATTTAAACGTTAATTGCGTTAACGCGTTAAACTGGACAAGATTCCAGCGACAAATAACTTCTCTGTCCACACTAGACGCGACACTACTGCGAGATGCGTCAAAATCAATCAAACCCACAGCCAATCAGAACAGCGTGTGGGCGGAGTCAGCCAGTCAGAACAGTGTGTGGGCGGAGTCTCGCAGCACCAGAGAGTAATCTCGACGGCACTCGCAAGAACATGGATAAGTCGCCACATAATCAAATTCACAAATATTACACCATTTAAACATTATTAAAAATACATACTGAGTTACTAAAACAATCTTTGTCAAATACACTTGTTTGTTCACAGTTTGAACGTTCTTGTTTCCATTTGTTTAATTTCAGGATCTGAGGTGAATTATCCACTGTTGCTTTTACAGCCACAAAGCTGGAGCACTAAATGATATTCAGAGTCACATGACACGCTTTTAACATTAAATAAAGCACATAAACAGCACCTGAGATCATCATCGCCACACTTTGTGTTTGTTGTTCCAGCGCGACGTCACAGAAAAATAGAAACCGTTTCTAAAACAGAATCGTCGCGTGTCGCCGTCGCGGCTGGATAGGACACACACTCTGATTAACGTGGAGAAGAGGCTTTTATCGCGCGGCGCGTGTAGTTATTAGCACACGGTGTTGACGTTGACAGCCCTAGTTTAAATATGTTCATGTTCATCAGTGCACCATGTTTCACTTTGATATCCAGAGGTTAATTCATTGGTGTGTGGTTATTTGGAATAGGTGACGTGCTCCAAACTCCCGGTGGGAACTCCAGACTTCACGGCCCCTGAGATCCTGTCGGGACTCAGCTTCGGCCCCGAGAGCGACTGGTGGTCACTGGGCGTCATCGCTTACGAGATGATCTACATGAAATCACCCTTCGCTGACGGCACATCCACTAAAACCATCAACAACATCATCAATTTTCAGGTGAATCCAGGAGTGTGAATTACTTTTTATTATTAGTAATGCTGGAGCTCAAACAGTAGAGCGACGGCGCTTGCAACGCCAAGGTCATGGGTTCGATTCCCAGAGAAAGCAAGAACTGATTAGAATGTAAATGTAAGTCGCTTTGGATAAAACGTCTGCCAAATGCATAAATGTAGATTATTGTATATATTACTCAAGAGGCAACTTTCCTGTCTCTCTCTTGAAACTAAAACTTAAACTGCAGTTCATCGACTGGCCACTAGAGACCGGCTGCAGAAGAGAGTCAATCCCATAGACCTCCATGTTAAAATGCCCAACTTTACAGCAGAAAAACACGTGTTTACAGCCTGGTGCAAAAAGTGGTTTTGGTCTATATCAGGTGTGCCCAACCCTGCTCCTGCCGATCGACTGTCCTGCACAGTTTATCTCCAACCCTAATCAAACACACCTGAAGCAACCAATTAACGTCTTCAGGATCGCTTATAAATTAATGGCAGGTGTGTTTGATTAGGGTTGGAGATGAACTGTGCAGGACAGTCGATCGGCAGGAGCAGGGTTGGGCACACCTGGTCTATATAGTTAATTTTGCCCTTCATGAAACTGAGGGGGGTGAATAAATTTTTTTCTGTTTAAATTATACTAAGCCTTAAAGTTCTGCATAATTAAGGGCGTCGCCACTTGAGTGACAGGTGGATTGCAGCTGATGTCACTACTAGCCGTTTGTCTGCTGTCTGTTAGCGTCACGTAACCTCAGCTAATCCTCCTCGCTGCACATTTTCGTTTATCTGGGAGTGACGCGCGGCCAAGATGGCGACGGCCGGCTCCGCCCACTTTGGGCTTCAGAAACACTACGTCACGGACACTGCGTCTATATTTTTTTTACAGTCTGTGAAATTACTCCCTGAAACTTCTCCATTGTAGTCTTGAGTTTCTTCCGGGAACAAACACGTCACTGTATTCCTCATTTAAATAATTCATGCGCAGAATAAAGGGGCGGGGCCTGGTTGAGTTAATTAGTAGTGTTTGTATGGAAAGGGGCGGGACATTTCCCAAACACTTGAAGCGTTCGACCAATCACAACACACTGCTCCAGCCGACCAATCAGAGGACAGTGTGCTTTTCAGAAGGAGGGGCTTCATAGAGACAGGAAGTAAACAGAGCGTTACTGACAGACTGGGAAGAGAGGAGCCGCAACAATGGAGAATATGAGGAAAATAATCAACATTACAGCAGGTAAACCTGTTCTAGTAGAGCCTGAAACAACATCAAGTCTTTGAAAAAGGACATTATATGGCCTTTTTAAATTATTTTAAATCTTTGTTTTAATTAAGAGTGAATACATAAATATCAAGAGATGTGCTGAACGTTGTTGAAATGGTGATTCAATTTCAGCTATAAGCATAAGTGTCGTTATTCAGCTCAATTCAGTTCAAGTTTCAACTAAGTTTAGTGAAATCGATCGTCTTTAAAGCCACATAACCCAACTCTGCACACAACAATGTAATGTTTTCATGTGTGTGTTTTGCTCCCAGCGTTTTCTGAAGTTCCCAGAGGAGCCTAAAGCCAGCGCTCAGTTCGTGGACCTCCTCCAGAGTGTGTTATGTGGATCTCGGGAGCGTCTGGGATACGAAGGCCTGCGCTCGCATCCGTTCTTCTCCTCCGTGGACTGGACCAACCTGAGACGCGGTGAGTGAAGCGCTCATCCGGTCTGAAGCACAAGGCCTCGCCAATGTCATTTTTCCATGTGTCTGTTAATTACGGGTTATTAATCCTTACACTGACTTGCTGCTATTTCTGTAGCCTTTAAAGTGATTACTTCTCTCGTGTAATTGCTGGATTTGTTATAGTGGGCCGGAATGTGTCTCGGTGCACAGATTGCTCTGCAGGTTTAAGTGAAACACAGAGGATCTGAATTAATTCATTAAGCCTGTGGCGTAAAGCTCTGAGTTTATTATGAATCTGCTTTAAGGCTTTAGGACTGTTAGCTCCGGGTGTGCAGAACACACATCATCTTAAATCACCGTATTAGTACTTTAATATCACAGTAAACACATTGCAGTATTGATACATTTCTTATTATCACTGTTGTGTCCGTTAATATTTTTGTGGAAATGCATACATTTTATTTTTCAGGATTCTTTGATGAATAGAAAGTTGAAAAGAACAACATTTTATTTAAAATAGATTCTTTTGCAACATTATAAATGTCTTTATTGTCACTTTTGATTAATTTAACGCATCCTTGAGGAATACAAATATTATAAAAAAAATGTATCTTTCTTTCTCCGATCTTTTGAATGGTAGTTAATCACGGTTTTCAACATTGATAATAATCATAAATGTTTCTTGATCATCAAATCATCATATGAGAATGATTTCTGAAGGATCATGTGACACTGAAGACTGGAGTAATGATGCTGAAAATTCAGCTTTGATCACAGGAATAAATTACACTTTACTGTATATTCACATAGAAAACAGATTTTTACTGTATTTTTAATCAAATAAACGCAGCCTTGGTGAGCAGAAGAGACTCTTATTTATTTTATTTTTGTTAAGAGACACTACCAACTTTTCACCGGTAGTGTATATCAGTAAATCAGTTCATATGATAGTATTTACTGCTATAAACTTTGATAACAAACCATTTCAATGGGGAAAAAACATATATTTAATAATGTATTAATTACACACACACTCACACACACACACACACACACACACACACACACTCTTGGGCAGCGGGTGGATTTCTGTGGAATTAGTCAGATTATAGAGTGTGCAGGTGTTCCCACAGAGAGAAGCTCTTAGATCAGTCACAGCCAAACCATAATGAGATAACACACACACACACACACCAATTTCTTGCTCATCCTGCTGAGTTTCCTACAGGATTTTGTTCCTTCAGGGTTGAACCCTTGAACTCTTGTCGTATGAACAACTTGACAGAAATCCGTCTGATTTAAAGGGTTTGTGTAATGAGGAATCAAGGCTCTTTCTCACTAGTGCCTGACGACATAGCTGAAAATCTGAATGTTTTTCCAAAGTTTGAGTTTTTTGCATATGTGTTTGGTCATTTTTTATTATAATTTTTTTTGCCCGCCATGAAAAAGACATGATTTGATTTTTTTCGAAATTGTTCACTGCAAAATCAGCACTAGTTAAAAAACAAATCAGCGAACACTGTATGATCAGGTCGGGCAGGACAAGTAAAAAATAAAAAACATTACAATTAATTGCGGGTGAATGAGAGAGAAATCATGTGTTGATTTTAATAAAGACACAAAACTCTTATTTCTAGGTAAAATGCAATGAACGTGCATCACTCTTTTACTTTCGTTTTTTTAAAACTACGTTCGTCTCTTCAGGGAAAAATAATCAAGGAAAACCTGTGGCTAAAGCAACGAAAAAAACAACATGAGATATTGCTTAATAACTTAACGGCTTTAACTAAAATATACACAAGGGTGGCGGGTGGATGATTTGTTTTTAACAGTGGATTTGTTAGAACATCCATGCGTCTCTAATAGACAGTGACCACTTACTGCTTTTTACTAAATAAGATCACAAGGGACTTTAAAAAAAATCTTATACTTGATGTTACAGCAATGAAAAGTTACAGCATCTAAAACATACTTTATCTCATACAAAAATTATTCAAAATGGTAAAATACGTAAGTTACAGCATCAGCATACTTTATCTTATACAAAAATTATGAAAAATGGTAAATATTGTAAGTTATAGCATCTAAATATACTTTATCTCATACAAAAATTATTAAAAATGGTAAAAACTTGAATTACGGCATCTAAAACAATTTATCTTATACAAAAATTATTAAAAACGGTAAACAATGTAAGTTACGGCATCTAAAACATACTTTATCTCATACAAAAATGATAAAAATGGGAAAAACTTGAATTACGGCATCTAAAACATACTTTATCTCATACAAAAAGGATTAAAAACGGTAAACAATGTAAGTTACAGCATCTAAAACATAATTTATCTCATACAAAAATTATAAAAATGGTAAAAACTTGAATTACGGCATCTAAAACATACTTTATCTCATACAAAAATTATTAAAATGGAAAAAATTTGAATTACGGCATCTAAAACAATTTATCTTATACAAAAATTATTAAAAACGGTAAACAATGTAAGTTACGGCATCTAAAACATACTTTATCTCATACAAAAATTATAAAAATGGTAAAAACTTGAATTACGGCATCTAAAACATACTTTATCTCATACAAAAAGGATTAAAAACGGTAAACAATGTGTAAGTTACAGCATCTAAAACATCATTTATCTCATACAAAAATTATAAAAATGGTAAAAACTTGAATTACGGCATCTAAAACATAATTTATCTCATACAAAAAGGATTAAAAACGGTAAACAATGTAAGTTACAGCATATAAAACATCATTTATCTCATACAAAAATTATAAAAAATGGTAAACTTGAATTACGGCATCTAAAACAATATCTTATACAAAAATGATTAAAAACGGTAAACAATGTAAGTTACGGCATCTAAAACATACTTTATCTCATACAAAAAGGATTAAAAACGGTAAACAATGTAAGTTACAGCATCTAAAACATACTTTATCTCGTACAAAAATGATTAAAAATGGTAAAAACTTGAATTACGGCATCTAAAACATAATTTATCTCATACAAAAAGGGTTAAAAAAGGTAAAAAATGTAAGTTACGGCATCTAAAACATACTTTATCTCATACAAAAATTATAAAAATGGTAAAAACTTGAATTACGGCATCTAAAACATACTTTATCTCATACAAAAAGGGTTAAAAAAGGTAAAAAATGTAAGTTACGGCATCTAAAACATACTTTATCTCATACAAAAATTATAAAAATGGTAAAAACTTGAATTACGGCATCTAAAACATACTTTATCTCATACAAAAAGAATTAAAAACGGTAAACAATGTAAGTTACAGCATCTAAAACATACTTTATTGATGTTTATTGAAACATATGATTAATTTTTTTATTTTTTTGGGGGGGGGGGATAAAATTCATATTGTGTGGCCGCTTCACCCTAGAAAATGTTACTAATAAATCAGTAGTTATTTCTATATGTCTAATATGATTGTGATCGATTAGATTGAATGTCAAATTGACCTGCAACTGTTAATTCCACTCATTGTCCGTTTTCTGAGATGAATCAGCTCTGTGTGTGTGTGTGTGTGTGTGTGTTGAGCTGTTGAGGTGATTAACATTCAGACGAGCTGAAGAATGGTGTGTGTGCATGTGTGTGTGCAGTGTTTCTGTCAGATTCTTCTTGTTGCTGTTTTTTAAATGAATAAATCAATTGTGTAAATGTATAAACAAAAACCCCCAGCGGCAGATACAGTGTGTGTCAATACTGCTGTTTGTGTAGATGCAGTGAGAGATGGGTAGGTTTAGGGGTCAGGTTAGTGTGTGTGTGTGTGTGTGTGTGTGTGTGAGTGAGAGATGGGTAGGTTTAGGGGTCAGGTTAGTGTGTGTGTGTGTGAGATGGGTAGGTTTAGGGGTCAGGTTAGTGTGTGTGTGTGTGTGTGTGTGTGTGTGAGTGAGAGATGGGTAGGTTTAGGGGTCAGGTTAGTGTGTGTGTGTGTGTGTGTGTGTGTGAGATGGGTAGGTTTAGGGGTCAGGTTAGTGTGTGTGTGTGTGTGTGTGTGTGTGTGTGAGTGAGAGATGGGTAGGTTTAGGGGTCAGGTTAGTGTGTGTGTGTGTGTGTGTGTGTGTGATGGGTAGGTTTAGGGGTCAGGTTAGTGTGTGTGTGTGTGAGATGGGTAGGTTTAGGGGTCAGGTTAGTGTGTGTGTGTGTGTGTGTGTGTGTGAGTGAGAGATGGGTAGGTTTAGGGGTCAGGTTAGTGTGTGTGTGTGTGTGTGTGTGTGTGTGTGAGATGGGTAGGTTTAGGGGTTGGATTACTGTTTGTTTGTGTGTGTGATGGGTTGGTCGGGTTAGTGTTTGTGTGTGTGTGTGTGTGTGTGTGTGTGTGTGTGTGTGTGTGTGTGTGTGTGTGATGGGTTGGTTTAGGGGTCGGGTTAGTGTTTGTGTGATGGGTTGGTTTAGGGGTCGGGTTAGTGTTTGTTTGTGTGTGTGATGGGTAGGTTTAGGGCTTGGGTTGGTGTGTGTGTGTGAGATGGGTAGGTTTAGGGGTCGGGTTAGTGTTTGTTTGTGTGTGTGTGTGATGGGTTGGTTTAGGGGTCGGGTTAGTGTGTGTGTGTGTGTGTGTGTGTGTGTGTGTGTGTGTGAGATGGGTAGGTTTAGGGGTTGGATTAGTGTTTGTGTGTGTGATGGGTTGGTCGGGTTAGTGTTTGTTTGTGTGTGTGTGTGTGTGTGTGTGTGTGTGTGTGTGTGTGTGTGTGTGTGTGTGTGTGTGATGGGTTGGTTTAGGGGTCGGGTTAGTGTGTGTGTGTGTGTGTGTGTGATGGGTAGGTTTAGGGGTCGGGTTAGTGTGTGTGTGTGTGTGTGTGTGATGGGTAGGTTTAGGGGTTGGATTAGTGTTTGTTTGTGTGTGTGATGGGTTGGTCGGGTTAGTGTTTGTTTGTGTGTGTTTGTGTGTGTGTGTGTGATGGGTTGGTTTAGGGGTCGGGTTAGTGTGTGTGTGTGATGGGTAGGTTTAGGGGTTGGATTGGTGTGTGTGATGGGTAGGTTTAGGGGTCGGGTTAGTGTTTGTGTGTGTGTGTGTGTGTGAGATGGGTAGGTTTAGGGGTTGGGTTAGTGTGTGTGTGTGTGTGTGTGTGTGTGTGTGTGATGGGTAGGTTTAGGGGTTGGATTAGTGTGTGTGATGGGTAGGTTTAGTGTTTGTTTGTGTGTGTGTGTGTAATGGTTAGGGTTAGGGGTCGAATTAGTGTGTATGTGTGATGGGTAGGTTTAGGGGTTGGGTTGGTGTTGTGTGTGTGAGATGGGTAGGTTTAGGGCTTGGGTTAGTGTGTGTGATGGGTAGGTTTAGTGTTTGTGTGTGTAATGGGTTGGTTTAGGGGTCGGATTAGTGTGTGTTTGTGATGGGTAGGTTTAGGGGTTGGGTTGGTGTTGTGTGTGTGTGTGTGTGTGAGATGGGTAGGTTTAGGGGTTGGGTTAGTGTGTGTGATGGGTAGGTTTAGTGTTTGTGTGTGTGTGTGTAATGGGTTGGTTTAGGGGTCGGATTAGTGTGTGTTTGTGATGGGTAGGTTTAGGGGTTGGATTAGTGTGTGTGATGGGTAGGTTTAGTGTTTGTTTGTGTGTGTAATGGGTTGGTTTAGGGGTCGGATTAGTGTGTATGTGAGATGGGTAGGTTTAGGGGTTGGGTTAGTGTGTGTGTGTGTGTGTGAGATGGGTAGGTTTAGGGGTTGGTGGTGTGTGTGTGTGTGTGTGTGTGTGTGTGTGTGTGAGATGGGTAGGTTTAGTGGTTGGGTTAGTGTGTGTGTGCGTGTGTGTGTGAGTGAGATGGGTAGGTTTAGGGGTTGGTGGTGTGTGTGTGTGTGTGTGTGTGAGATGGGTAGGTTTAGTGGTTGGGTTAGTGTGTGTGTGTGTGTGTGTGTGTGTGTGTGAGTGAGATGGGTAGGTTTAGGGGTTGGGTTAGTGTGTGTGTGTGTGTGTGTGTGAGAGAGATGGGTAGGTTTAGTGGTTGGGTTAGTGTGTGTGTGTGAGTGAGATGGGTAGGTTTAGGGGTTGGGTTAGTGTGTGTGTGTGATGGTAGGTTTAGGGCTTGGGTTAGTGTGTGTGTGTGTGTGTGAGATAGGGCTGTCAAAATTGCTCAAAAATAACGTTCGAATATTCCCTCTAAAAAACACACGAATATTTGAACTATTCGAACATCTGGTTGCGCATTTTGTCAATGACGTGCATTACGTCAATAACAGGACAAATTAATACAAAGAGACATAACTACTTTTATTGGTAGTTTATTTAAGTTTAAACATATTTGACAACGTATTACCTACACAAAAACAAGTAAATCAACTAATGGTCAAGACCGCAGACCTCACTCTCGCTCGCTCACTCACTCGCAGGCAGCATCTGGCGCGAGTGATTTCAATGTTAAGTCAATGTAAAGACGCATTTACGCGCGTCTGGGGGTCGTGCGGCGCGAATGAGGCGTCACGCACTCCGCGTGTCAATTTCGCTTCAAACTTTTGCTTTTGACGCGCGAATGGATTCAAAATGTTCAAGAGTCCAACTAGACGCGGTAGACACACGAATCCGACATTGAACGCTCCGAGCGAGCTGTGCTGTGCTGTGCTGTGGTAAACATAGAACTTTTCCTTGACATGAAACGGTAAATTATCAAACCAGTGGAAGCCTGCAGTGCATGAAACTGCTGTATCTAACCTACCTTATTCATGCAATATCTATTCAGTCAATACAGTAGACTACACTTTAGTAATGTATGTTTCTGTTTAACGTTAACGCCTTCTTCCTGTGACCTGTCCCCACTCGCAAAACAGACAGCCGCGCCTCTGCTACCGCGGGCGTTTTTCCACATTCGAATATTAATTTTCACATTCGAAATTCTGTTTTCTAAAACTATTCGAATATATATTCGAATTTAGAATATTCGTTGACAGCCCTAGTGTGAGATGGGTAGGTTTAGGGGTTGGGTTAGTGTGTGTGTGTGTGTGTGTGTGTGTGTGTGTGTGTGTGTGAGATGGGTAGGTTTAGGGGTTGGGTTAGTGTGTGTGTGTGTGTGTGTGTGTGTGTGTGTGTGAGATGGGTAGGTTTAGGGGTTGGGTTAGTGTGTGTGTGTGTGTGTGTGTGTGTGTGTGTGTGTGTGTGTGTGTGTGTGTGAGATGGGTAGGTTTAGGGGTTGGGTTAGTGTGTGTGTGTGTGTGTGTGTGTGTGTGTGTGTGTGTGTGTGTGTGAGATGGGTAGGTTTAGGGGTTGGGTTAGTGTGTGTGTGTGTGTGTGTGTGTGTGTGTGTGTGAGATGGGTAGGTTTAGGGGTTGGGTTAGTGTGTGTGTGTGTGTGTGTGTGTGTGTGTGTGTGTGTGAGATGGGTAGGTTTAGGGGTTGGGTTAGTGTGTGTGTGTGTGTGTGTGTGTGTGTGTGTGTGTGTGTGTGAGATGGGTAGGTTTAGGGGTTGGGTTAGTGTGTGTGTGTGTGTGTGTGTGTGTGTGTGTGTGTGTGTGTGTGTGTGTGTGTGTGTGTGTGTGTGAGATGGGTAGGTTTAGGGGTTGGGTTAGTGTGTGTGTGTGTGTGTGTGTGTGTGTGTGTGTGTGTGTGTGTGTGTGTGTGTGTGTGTGAGATGGGTAGGTTTAGGGGTTGGGTTAGTTTGTGTGTGTGTGTGTGTGTGATGGATAGGTTTAGGGGTTGGGTTAGTGTGTGTGTGTGTGTGTGTGAGTGAGATGGGTAGGTTTAGGGGTTGGGTTAGTGTGTGTGTGTGTGATGGGTAGGTTTAGGGGTTGGGTTAGTGTGTGTGTGTGTGTGTGTGTGAGTGAGATGGGTAGGTTTAGGGGTTGGGTTAGTGTGTGTGTGTGTGTGTGTGTGTGTGTGAGATGGGTAGGTTTAGGGGTTGGGTTAGTGTGTGTGTGTGTGTGTGTGTGTGTGTGTGTGTGTGTGAGAGAGAGATGGGTAGGTTTAGGGGTTGGGTTAGTGTGTGTGTGTGTGTGTGTGTGTGAGAGAGATAGGTAGGTTTAGGGGTTGGGTTAGTGTGTGTGTGTGTGTGTGTGAGAGAGAGAGATGGGTAGGTTTAGGGGTTGGGTTAGTGTGTGTGTGTGTGTGTGTGTGTGTGTGTGTGTGTGTGAGATGGGTAGGTTTAGGGGTTGGGTTAGTTTGTGTGTGTGTGTGTGATGGATAGGTTTAGGGGTTGGGTTAGTGTGTGTGTGTGTGTGATGGGTAGGTTTAGGGGTCGTGTTAGTGTGTGTGTTTGTTTGTGTGTGTTTGTTTGTGTGTGTGTGTGTGTGATGGGTTGGTTTAGGGGTCGGGTTAGTGTGTGTGTTTGTTTGTGTGTGTTTGTTTGTGTGTGTGTGTGATGGGTAGGTTTAGGGATTGGGTTAGTGTGTGTGTGAGAGATGGGTAGGTTTAGGGAATGGGTTAGTGTGTGTGTGTGTGTGTGTGTGTGTGTGTGAGAGATGGGTAGGGTTTGTGTGTGTGTGTGTGAGAGAGAGATGGGTAGTTTTAGGGGTTGGGTTAGTGTGTGTGTGTGTGTGTGTGTGTGTGTGTGTGTGTGTGTGTGAGAGAGATGGGTTGGGTTTGTGTGTGTGTGTGTGAGAGAGATGGGTAGGTTTAGGGGTTTGGTTAGTGTGTGTGTGTGTGTGTGTGTGAGAGAGAGAGAGATGGGTAGGTTTAGGGATTGGGTTAGTGTGTGTGTGTGTGTGTGTGTGTGTGTGTGTGTGTGAGAGATGGGTAGGTTTAGGGGTTGGGTTAGTGTGTGTGTGTGTGTGTGTGTGTGTGTGTGTGTGTGTGTGTGTGTGTGTGTGTGTGTGTGTGTGTGTGTGAGTGTGTGAGAGAGATGGGTAGGTTTAGGGGTAGTGTGTGTGTGTGTGTGTGTGTGTGAGAGATGGGTAGGTTTAGGGGTTGGGTTAGTGTGTGTGTGTGAGAGAGATGGGTAGGTTTAGGGGTTGGGTTAGTGTGTGTGTGTGTGTGTGTGTGTGTAAGAGAGAGAGATGGGTAGGTTTAGGGGTTGGGCTAGTGTGTGTGTGTGTGTGTGTGTGAGAGAGAGATGGGTAGGTTTAGGGATTGGGTTAGTGTGTGTGTGTGTATGTGTGTGTGAGAGTGAGTGAGTGAGTGATGGGTAGGTTTAGGGGTTGGGTTAGTGTGTGTGTGTGTGTGTGTGTGTGTGTGTGTGTGTGTGTGTGTGTGTGAGAGTGTGAGAGAGATGGGTAGGTTTAGGGGTTGGGTTAGTGTGTGTGAGAGAGAGATGGGTAGGTTTAGGGGTTGGGTTAGTGTGTGTGTGTGTGTGTGTGTGAGAGAGAGAGATGGGTAGGTTTAGGGATTGGGTTAGTGTGTGTGTGTGTGTGTGTATATGTGTGTGAGAGTGAGTGAGTGAGTGAGTAATGGGTAGGTTTAGGGGTTGGGTTAGTGTGTGTGTGTGTGTGTGTGTGTGTGTGTGTGTGTGAGAGAGAGAGATGGGTAGGTTTAGGGATTGGGTTAGTGTGTGTGTGTGTGTATATGTGTGTGAGAGTGAGTGAGTGAGTGATGGGTAGGTTTAGGGGTTGGGTTAGTGCAGGGGTGCCCAATCCTGCTCCTGCCGATCGACTGTCCTGCACAGTTCATCTCCAACCCTAATCAAACATTCCTGCCTTTAATTTTCAAGTGATCCTGAAGACCTTAATTGGTTGCTTCAGGTATGTGATTAGGGTTGGAGATGAACTGTGCAGGACAGTCGATCGGCAGGAGCAGGATTGGGCACCCCTGGGTTAGTGTGTGTGTGATGGGTAGGTTTAGTGGTCGGGTTAGTGTTTGTGTGTGTGTGATGGGTAGGGTTAGTGTGTGTGTGTGATGGGTAGGGTTAGTGTGTGTGTGTGTGTGTGTGTGTGTGTGTGTGTGTGTGTGTGTGTGATGGGTAGGGTTTAGTGTGTGTGTGTGTGTGTGTGTGATGGGTAGGGTTAGTGTAGGGGGACAGAATATACAGTTTGTACAGTATAAAAACCATTACGCCTCTGGAATGTCCTCACAAGCATAGCAAAACAAACGTGTGTGTGTGCGGATCTCGCGTCGGGTTTTGGCTGTGACTCACTCTGATTAGCCAAGACTGCTGCAGTGAGAGAGAGAGCGGGCGAGCGAGTTATTGCGCTACAGTCTCATCACTGAGACCCCCCCCCCCTCTCTCTCTCTCTCTCTCTCTCTCTCTCTCTCTCTCTCTCTCTCTCTCTCTCTCTCTCTCTCTCTCTCTCTCTCTCTCTCTCTCTCTCTCTCTCTCTCTCTCTCTCTCTCTCTCTCTCTCTCTCCCTCTCCCTCTCTCTCCCTCTCTCTCCCTCTCCCTCTCTCTCTCTCTCTCTCCTCCAGTCTGTTTTTCTCACCGACCCTCTCACATGTTTTCTCCTCTCGTCTCCTCCAGCACTCCCTCCGTTTGTTCCGTCTCTGCGCTCTGATGATGACACCTCTAATTTCGAGGAGCCGGACCGGCCCGTGGTCCACGCCGCCTCGACCCTCGATCGCCCTCGCTCAGGCTTCCACGGACAAGACCTGCCCTTTGTAGGCTGGTGCTTTAGTCGGGCTCTGAGCGCACTGGCCAAGTCTGAGTGAGTGTACACACACACACACGCACACATGCTGATTTGACTAGTCTAGTCACAGGTGGTCCATTGGTGCGGAGACGGTCACATCACCACGGCGACTGTCACCAGGCAACATTGTGGCTGAATGCGAGGTATTGCTTCTCTCGCGCGCTCATGTGTCATTAAGATGAATGAGAGAGAGAGTGTGTGTGTGCGCGGCGCGGATGTTTTTGTAACGGAGACTCACGGATCTGGGAATATCTCTCGGATGTGTTGCCATGTGCATATGCAGGTATAAAGCAGTGATTCTCGCGCGCGTTCATGTGTCTTTAAGATGAATGAGAGTGTGTGTGTGGGGATGTTTTTGTAACGGAGACTCGCGGATCAGGGAATGGATCACAGATGTGCATGCAGGGGAACGGGAAACCCTCGTCCGGAGTGTGTGTGTGTGTGTGTGATCGTGCAGCACAATGAAATCCCCATCAGCACGTAAACACTGTGTAACGTGAGCGGATCTGTGTTTGCCGAGATGTGGGCTGTTGTTTTGGTCTGCGTTCGCATCTTATCTTCTGGCTCTGTGTTTATTGAATGGGTGTATTTCAGCTATGAATCAGAAGAAAAGCATGAGAACTAATTAAAATATATATATAATTTTTTCTTTTTTTTAATGATTTCCCCCAAATTTCTCATTACAGTAAAAAAAATTCTTAAATTCAATTTTCTGAGATTTTTTTTTACATCATTTTCCCCCAAATGTTTTTACCATAATGCAAAAAGTCTTTTATTTCATTTCCCCCCTAATTTTCATTATTGTAATGTTTTTATTTATTTTATTTTAGTGAGATTTTCGGTTTTTATTTATTTAATTTCCTCCCATTTGTCATTACCATAATGTGAAAAAAAGCCTTATTACTGTAATATTTATTTTCTTTTTTTAAATTCCCCCCAAATTCTCACTATTGTAATGTTTTTTATTTATTTAAATGGTTTAATTTTAATTTTCCTATCTTCATTACCATAATGCAAAAAAACCCCCTCCTTATTGTAATGGTAAAGTATTTAAATATCATTGCCTGTTTTTAATTAGTTGATTTTAATAATACATGCTTTACAAAAAAAACTGTATTGCAGTAATGAGAATTTCTCAAGAGAGCATCTGGATCCATTGCAGTGGTGTGTGTGTGTGTGTGAGAGACATCCTGCCCAGTGATTCCCTGCATCTATGAATGCATTCAAGCGTGAGTTTATTGTTATGCGCCGCTCAGTTCCTGTGTGTTGGAAGATCATAATGTGGATCAGCTGAAGGTCTCGGTCGGGAATCTGGTCCCAGATGAGCCGTAAATAACGTGTTTTTTCCCAGGAGCTGAAGGGAAAGCACAGGGAAAAACCGTGAGGTAAAGCTTTATAACGTTAGTCAGAAAGAAAACGAACCCATAACCCAGAATGCATTATTATGGTAGCCATGGTGAGTTTCCTTTCATACGCATATTCTCTCTCTAATCCTGAAATGCGTATTTGTCCAGCTGTATGTCATGTTGCTGTCGTCTTGATAAAGCGCTTCCAGCATCATGAAATCTGCCGAACGCAACACACACAGCCCCAGCAGAGAAGCGTGGGAATGTTAATGCAGAAGCCCAGCTGCTGATTGGTGCACCGGAGATGTGTTGCGATATGAGGACGCTGGATCCGTCTTGAGGCAAACAGACATCTGTAATAATGAGTGATGTATCTTGTAAAGACCGTAAACTGCGCTTCACTGATGAATGCTTCTGAAATGCATGCATTGAGACTGCAGTAGGTGTGTTGTTTAGTGGACTTGATGCGTCGTCATTCATGCAACACACATCTGTTTCTTTTCTGAAAAACATGCGTTTATCAAGCAGTGCGATAGAAAAACATGCGTTTATCAGGTGGTGCGATAGAAAAACATGTTTATCAGGCAGTGCGATAGAAAAACATGTTTATCAGGCGGTGCGATAGAAAAACATGCGTTTATCAGGTGGTGCGATAGAAAAACATGTTTATCAGGCAGTGCGATAGAAAAACATGCGTTTATCAGGTGGTGCGATAGAAAAACATGTTTATCAGGCAGTGCGATAGAAAAACATGCGTTTATCAGGTGGTGCGATAGAAAAACATGTTTATCAGGCAGTGCGATAGAAAAACATGCGTTTATCAGGTGGTGCGATAGAAAAACATGTTTATCAGGCAGTGCGATAGAAAAACATGTTTATCAGGCAGTGCGATAGAAAAACATGTTTATCAGGCGGTGCGATAGAAAAACATGCGTTTGTCAGGCAGTGCGATAGAACAACATGCGTTTGTCAGGCGGTGCGATTGAACAACATGCGTTTGTCAGGCAGTGCGATAGAAAAACATGTTTATCAGGCAGTCAAGTCAAGTCAAGTATATTTGTATAGCGCTTTTCACAATACAGATTGTATCAAAGCAGCTTCACAGTATTAAATTAAAATAATACAACAAGGTTTGTTTCTAGTGGCATTTATTGATAAAATCAAATTAGATATCCCCAGAATATCCCCAACTGAGCAAGCCAAAGGCAACAGTGGCAAGGAACCGAAAAACTCCATCAAGTGACCTAATAGTGTCCTAAAACTCCATCAGGTGACCCAATGGAGAAAAAAAAAACCTTGGGAGAACCCAGGCTCAGTCGGGGGCCAGTTCTCCTCTGGCGTTTATTAACTAGAGGCCGGATTGTGTGCGATAGAAAAACATGCGTTTATCAGGTGGTGCGATAGAAAAACATGTTTATCAGGCAGTGCGATAGAAAAACATGTTTATCAGGCGGTGCGATAGAAAAACATGCGTTTGTCAGGCAGTGCGATAGAACAACATGCGTTTGTCAGGCGGTGCGATTGAACAACATGCGTTTGTCAGGCAGTGCGATAGAAAAACATGTTTATCAGGCAGTGCGATAGAAAAACATGCGTTTGTCAGGCAGTGCGATAGAACAACATGCGTTTGTCAGGCGGTGCGATTGAACAACATGCGTTTGTCAGGTGGTGCGATAGAAAAACATGTTTATCAGGCGGTGCGATAGAAAAACATGCGTTTATCAAGCGTTTATCAAGCGGTGCGATAGAAAAACATGTTTATCAGGCGGTGCGATAGAAAAACATGCGTTTATCAAGCGTTTATCAAGCGGTGCGATAGAAAAACATGTTTATCAGGCAGTGCGATAGAAAAACATGCGTTTGTCAGATGGTGCGATAGAAAAACATGCGTTTGTCAGGCGGTGCGATAGAAAAACATGCGTTTATCAAGCGGTGCGATAGAAAAACATGCGTTTATCAGGCGGTGCGATAGAAAAACATGCGTTTATCAGGCGGTGCGATAGAAAAACATGCGTTTATCAGGCGGTGCGATAGAAAAACATGCGTTTATCAGGCGGTGCGATAGAAAAACATGCGTTTATCAGGCGGTGCGATAGAAGAACATGTTTATCAGGCGGTGTGATAGAAGAACGTTTATCAGGCGGTGCGATAGAAAAACATATTTATCAGGCGGTGCGATAGAAAAACATGCGTTTATCAGGCAATGCGATAGAAAAACATGCGTTTATCAGGCGGTGCGATTGAACAACATGCGTTTGTCAGGCGGTGCGATAGAAGAACATGTTTATCAGGCGGTGCGATAGAAGAACATGCGTTTATCAAGCGGTGCGATAGAACAACATGCGTTTGTCAGGCGGTGCGATAGAAAAACATGTTTATCAGGCGGTGCGATAGAAAAACATGCGTTTATCAAGCGTTTATCAAGCGGTGCGATAGAAAAACATGTTTATCAGGCAGTGCGATAGAAAAACATGCGTTTGTCAGATGGTGCGATAGAAAAACATGCGTTTGTCAGGCGGTGCGATAGAAAAACATGCGTTTATCAAGCGGTGCGATAGAAAAACATGCGTTTATCAGGCGGTGCGATAGAAAAACATGCGTTTATCAGGCGGTGCGATAGAAGAACATGTTTATCAGGCAGTGCGATAGAAGAACGTTTATCAGGCGGTGCGATAGAAAAACATATTTATCAGGCGGTGCGATAGAAAAACATGCGTTTATCAGGCAATGCGATAGAAAAACATGCGTTTATCAGGCGGTGCGATAGAAGAACATGTTTATCAGGCGGTGCGATAGAAGAACATGCGTTTGTCAGGTGGTGTGATAGAAAAACATGCGTTTATCAGGCAATGCGATAGAAAAACATGCGTTTATCAGGCAATGCGATAGAAAAACATGCATTTATCAGGCAGTGCGATAGAAAAACATGTGTTTATCAGGCAATGCGATAGAAAAACATGTTTATCAGGCAGTGCGATAGAAAAACATGCGTTTGTCAGGCAGTGCGATAGAAAAACAAGGCAGTGGTCAGGCAGTGCGATAGAAAAACACTCGTTTGTCAGGCAGTGCGATAGAAAAACAAGGCAGTGGTCAGGCGGTGCGATAGAAGAACATGCGTTTATCAGGCAGTGCGATAGAAAAACAAGGCAGTGGTCAGGCGGTGCGATAGAAGAACATGCGTTTGTCAGACGGTGCAATAGAAAAACATGCGTTTGTCAGGCGGTGCGATAGAAAAACATGCGTTTGTCAGGCGGTGCGATAGAAAAACATGCGTTTATCAGGCAGTGCGATAGAAAAACAAGGCAGTGGTCAGGCGGTGCGATAGAAGAACATGCGTTTGTCAGACGGTGCAATAGAAAAACATGCGTTTGTCAGGCGGTGCGATAGAAAAACATGCGTTTATCAGGCAGTGCGATAGAAAAACAAGGCAGTGGTCAGGCAGTGCGATAGAAAAGGCAGTGGTCAGGCAGTGCGATAGAAAAACATGCGTTTATCAGGCAGTGCGATTAGAAAAGGCAGTGGTCAGGCAGTGCGATAGAAAAACAAGGCAGTGGTCAGGCAGTGCGATAGAAAAACATACGCTTATCAGGCAGTGCGATAGATAGAAAAACATACGTTTATCAGGCGGTGCGATAGATAGAAAAACATGCGTTTATCAGGCGGTGCGATAGATAGAAAAACATGCGTTTATCAGGCGGTGCGATAGATAGAAAAACATGCGTTTATCAGGCAGTGCGATAGATAGAAAAACATGCGTTTATCAGGCGGTGCGATAGATAGAAAAACATGCGTTTATCAGGCGGTGCGATAGAAAAGGCAGTGGTCAGGCAGTGCGATAGAAAAACAAGGCCGTGGTCAGGCAGTGCGATAGAAAAACATACGTTTGTCAGGCGGTGCGATAGAAGAACATGCGATGCGATAGAAAAACATACGTTTATCAGGCGGTGCGATAGATAGAAAAACATGCGTTTGTCAGGCGGTGCGATAGAAGAACATGCGATGCGATAGAAAAACATACGTTTATCAGGCGGTGCGATAGATAGAAAAACATGCGTTAATCAGGCAGTGCGATAGAAAAACATACGTTTATCAGGCGGTGCGATAGAAAAACATGCGTTTGTCAGGCGGTGCGATAGAAAAACATGCGTTTGTCAGATGGTGCGATAGAAAAACATGCGTTTGTCAGGCGGTGCGATAGAAAAACAAGGCAGTGGTCAGGCAGTGCATGTGGACACCCGTACAGGATTCTAGTTTACAGTCCAGTCGTGTCTGATCGGATCGCAGTGGCACTTCAGATCTCGGTGCCGTCGGTTGTGGTGTGTGTGTGTGTGTGCGTAGTCTTTGTGTGTTTGCACACTACATGTCCGTCATGCCAAAGATGTCGTATTTCTCTTTCTTTATTAACAGATTCAGTTGGACAATATCTGTCACGTTAATTGGGTGAACCTGTCAGGTGAAATATGCACTGGCGGCGTCATGGAAAATATCAGGCATTGTTAAGTGTCATTTCTGTCACTTATGTCACCTAACTGTTTTGCACAAATAATGATTGTGTTTACACAGGTTTCCTGAATCAGGATGGCCTATGAATGTGTCCTTAAAAAGTCTTAAAATGTCTTAAATAAAGTTTTCCTAATAAAAGGCCTTAAAAAGTATTAAAGTGTCTGAAATTCAGATTCGATGGGACTTAAATATTTCTGGTCACATTACTGCTAATATTTCTCCAGTCTGTCGGACCCATTGTCCGTCAAATAACCAGTGAAGCATCGAAACACGAGAATGATTCTGATTTTATTACATAAACAGCGATTGATAATGGACAATGTGGTTCTGGTAACTCTGTTGAGGCTCGCACTGCCAGTGAGAGACTTTAGTGGAGAAATCAAAACAAATCAGTGTAACAGCACACATAATGAAGCTCACAGAAGAGGTTGGAAAAGCCTGAATTCAGTCTGTTCATCATATAAAGCGGTCGTGTCTCTTTAGAAAATTTTAACTAAACCGCTCAATTCATATGGATTAATTTTACGATTTCTTTATGAACTTTTTGAAGCATCAAAGTGGTAGTTGCGCAGCTGTCTATGGAGAGTACAGAAAGGTCTCAGATTTCATTAAAATGTCTTAATTTGTGTTCCGAGGATGAATGAAAGTCTTACAGGTTTGGAACGACATGAGGGCTAGTAATTAATGACAGAATTTAAATTTTTGGGTGAGCTATCCCTTTAATTATGTAATTATTTTTACTACAAAATGTATAGTATGTATAACAGTATGAACACCTCAATAAAGTAATTAAAGTGCTAAAAAACAAAACAAATGCCCGCTTGCTTCTGCCCTTTGCTATACTTGCAGTACATTAATGGAGCTTTTCCATGGCATGGAACGGTTCGGTACGGCTCACTTTAAATGGTACCACTTCTGTTGAGGTTCCAAGCGTACCGTACCGGTACTAAAATGTGACGTGAAAACACTACAGATCACTGATTGGTCAGAGGATTTGCCACACCAGACACCAAACCCGCTAGATTTAAATAGTCAGCAACAGGAATGTAACATTGTAGCGCATCCCATCCAATAAATCGCAATAATCTTTGTGCTTTGTTACTATTGATGTGAAACAAAGTCTCAGATTTAAAATTACGTCCATTTTCGTACAAAACTCAAAAACATAAATAGCGTTTTGTCGCTGTGGCGTGAGATCAGCTCTAGAGAAGCACATGATCTTCTCTTCCGCCTTAATAACACCAGTTACAGCGCGAGATAAACATGAATGAGCTTTTGAAAGTGTGTTAAAAGATAGAGTACAACTTATCAAAATCCGTATCCATGTGACATGGAATCACTCAATCAGTGTTTCAACCGTGGAAAGACGTCAGTAAAACAGCTTGTAAACAATGTCATGTAACGTCACATTTACCTCAGAAAAACCATGTGACCATAAACTCGTCAGTCAGCGAGAAAAATTAACTGTAGAGAGGAGCATTCTGCTAAATATATGCACAATATTTCAAGTTTTTTATGACAGCCACCATTTAAATGTTTATATTTCATATAACTTTATTATTATAAAAATAAATAAAAGTGTAATTTAAGTGTTTGTATATAAATCAGTAAATTTGTACCTTTTTATAACTATATTATAGTAGGCTAATGAAGCCTAGTAGGCTACAACTGACTCCCATAGTTTACAGCGTTAGTTTCCTTGAGAAAATTTGCCATGTATTGTACCTGATATCCAAAATAATCAATATTGAATCGAATAGTTTTTCCAGGCGCACCTATGATGTGGCGAGATGAAAACATCTAAACTTTTCAGAATGCCGCAAGCCATCTCAGGTCATGTGACAAAGACCAACCGATCAGCTTCGGCCTTTCCGTAATAACATCGCAAGCTCGGCCAAACAGCTCATCATAGCTGTACGGGGCGGGTTTGTATTTCTCATCTCCATAAATATATAGTAAAGCTAATGCAAGAGCTAGAAATCTCTTTATCCTTTGCTGATACTTCCTCGTCGTCATGGAGAGCGCAGTTCATGGTTGCATAGCAACGACAGACGCCACTTGAGCGCATGCGCTTGTGGAAAGAAGAAAGCGGCGCGGCTCGATAAGATGCGCTGCGCTATGAAACCCATTTATTTTATATTATTAATAATAATATTTTATATTTATTATAATTTATTTATAATACATTTTTATTTTTATATTAAATTTAAATTTTTATATAAAGATTTTTTTTATATATATTTATCATCATTTAATATTATGATATTTTTTTCAACAGACAACATTGGTTTTAGCGCAGAGTGCTGCAACATTGGTTCAGTCTTTTTTTGTTAAAAAAACCCTTTATTCGCACACGTGCACCTACATGCATTTAACAGTTCGCACATCCATTTTTAGTCGCAAATGCGAGTGAAATGCTCGCACTGCCGAGTCCTGTAGTGGCGTTTGACATTCACCTCGTTGTGGAGTAAAAGCACATTAACGATCTGATATGTCGTGCTGTGGAGAGATGGTGTGTGTTCAGTTGAGGCAGTGCTCTAATTGGAGTGTGTCCTGCAGGTTCACACTGTAATGACCGGCGGTGTGTAGGTGGCTTCCTCTTCTCTCTGTGACTCATGGTTATTCGAGGTGCATCGTCTGGTTAGATAATTCAAAGGAAATCTAGTTTGTCAGTATAAGAATAGTTTGTGCAATAATGAGCATTCGCCGTCATTCTCTCGCCCTCATGTCGACTTTATTTCTCTGTTCACGCATATTTTTCCATACAGTTACCAGAGACTGTCAGGCTCCAAATGCACCGTTATTGTGAGTTAATGATGACTGAATAAAATTTTTGTCCAGTCTTGCTTCTTCAATGTGTGAAGCATTAGAGCACGTCTCTGACATCAGGATTTGATTAGGGATGCACCGATATGAAAATGCATTGATACCGATCATTTTTATATTTGAAAGCCGATAACCGATATATCGGCCGATAAATCTAAATCCTGATTTTTATATAATGATTGAGAGCCTGATTACAAAAACCAAAGTCTCACCAGTAAAATCCACGTCCCAAACACACAATTATAATGTTCTCATGATCATGTTCTGTAGCCGATACGACACACTTGCGCTGCACATGTTGCACTGAACTGTGTTTTCCTTTTTTGAAGTGATTTCAATCATATTTCAAGCAATTTAAACCCATCATGTTGAACAGTGCGCATCTGAAGTGTCTCAGCTGAAGGAAATAATACATTATTTATCGGCTTTAATATATCGGACAAATCTTCTTATCAGGCCGATAGCGATAAAACTAAAAACCGATATCGATGCCGATATGGTGGCCGATATATCGTGCATCTCTAGATTTCATATCTGAGATTTCAAAGTGTGAGTGACAGAATTGGGTTTTGTTTCCAGTTGGAGTCATCGCAGCTTCACCTCAACAAACCCTCTGATTATCTGAGAAGTGGTTTATGATTCTGACCGTATCTAATCTGGAAATAATAATGTTTTTCTTCTGTTAATATGTGGATGGCTGCTGGCATGCAAGATGTTTAATCACATAGTTTTACATTACTTGACTCCAGCTGCTCAGTATATTGGATCTGTGCATTAGCTCTTAAAGTGACAGCAGCCCAATAAACCTGCTGCGTCATTAATATTAATCAAACAACAAAAGACAAAAAGAAAATCGTTCACTGCTCTTTAGTAGATTTAGTAGGATTAATCTATATTTAATTTATACAGTGAAGGCTATGCAGTGTCTTTACATTTGATTATTTTCAAGGCAAAAAAACGTCTTAACCCCCTTACGTGCCTAACCAGACTTTTGGTCAAAATGTGAGATGGTCCTCACTGCAGAACACGAAATCCAGGGGGAGGAGTTGGACCCAGATCCAACTCCTCCCACCTTACATATACCTAAACCTACCAATCTCCACCCCTTAGATCTGGATCCAACTCCGCCCCCCTGGATCTCGTGTAGTGCAGTGAGGTGCTACTGCAAAATGTTGTAAGTTAATAAATGTTTTTGGGAGCATGAATAGCAATGTGCCAGTTCTTTTGTATTCGAGTTAAGGTTTCTTTTTGATCGAGCACCGGCCGAGTTATTTTAGATGTGTCTTACTTTGAATCCATTTATAAAGAGAGCCATTTACTCTATTCCTGAATGAATCAATGACTTACTCATTAAGACATTTACCGCCACCTACTCACAGTTTTAGTTTATTAAGAGTATAATTTCATTAAAAAATTACTTTATTTTTCTATATTAATAAAAAGAAAAACAATTAAAGGGATAGTTCATCCTAAAATGAAAGTTCTGCCTTCATGTCGTTTCAAACCTGTATGACATTTTTTCTTTTGCGGAACATACGATATTTTAAAGAATCATGGTAACCAAACTGTATAGTTTATAACTAATATAGTTATTGTTATAGTTATCATTCTTGGTGTGAATGGGCCTTTAGAGTTTAATTAATTTCAAAGCAAGTACAGAAATATGAAGATCCACATCAAATATTGTGAAAGTGCCAAAACATTGAGAAACCCAGAGTCGCTTTGGTAGGAAAGTGTCTGCTATGCTTATGAATGTAAACCTGTGTTCACCCATTTCTCGTTATAGTTTTTCATAGTTTGTTTGAAGACCAGCCTCCATTTGCATATCAAAACAAAGTCCTTGTTCTTTAAAGTCCCCCTGTGGTGTAAATCCAGCTTTTAATGTAGTTTATGTGTCTATGTGGTGTTTTTAATCTGCTTTAAGGCAAACCATGTGTAAGTTCATAAGTCGACACCATTGCTGAGTATTTCCTCCTTAAAACTGCAGTGAACCAAAGACAGTCTCAAAAACACACTTTGAAATCGCTGGTGTTTCTGACGTCACAAACTACCTTGTAACCAATCAGATCAACGTGTGATCGTCAACCAGTGGATCTCTGAGCTGAGTGAGTGAGTGGAGGCGGGGCTCATTTGCATATTCATAGAACCGCGCATACTAAATGAGGCAAGGGTGTCGAGTTACATTCAAGATATTTGAAGGCATTTTTTCAAGGAAAAAACACTTAAATATGT
Organism: Rutilus rutilus; assembly: GCA_021464565.1. Taxonomy (NCBI): domain Eukaryota; kingdom Metazoa; phylum Chordata; class Actinopteri; order Cypriniformes; family Leuciscidae; genus Rutilus; species Rutilus rutilus. Next base: position 47,726,425 of record JAJAQA010000007.1, read on the forward strand.
AATTTTTGCTGATCAAAGATGAGTTTTAAGGGATTAAATGATTGACTGCAGGGGGACTTTAAAAGAACCGTGGATGCAGGGATTGTTTCATCTTGCAGACGCTCAGGGAGAGGAACCTGCCACACTCATTTACTTGACCTTTCTCGATGGCCGATCGATAGACGCAGCATGTTTGAGCACCACAGGAATGCTGGGAGAACATTAACCGAACATAAGCCGTGAGTCAGCCTCGTCTTTGTCCGTCAGTCGAGCTAAGAATAAGCAATGCGTTCCTGCGGATCAATCGCTGCTGTATTCACAGAATGCGTAAGTGTGTCTATATCCGTCAGCTGACGCCCACGTCAGGCAGAAAGAGCAAGATGTTTCTCAAGTGTTTGAGTGCAAAAGTTTGGATGCTGATGATGTTCATGCTTGAATTATCAATAGTTCGATGTTAATGCTGTAATAACCGAATTGCACCTGAAACCTTTATTGATGCCAGCTAATGTGAAATTGTAATTCTCAACGGCACATTTTCCCATTGCAGTTTATTTTCTCCCTTCATTCTCAAAAGGCACAATTTGAAATGCATAGCGTATAATTATAGTTTAAGGCCCAATTATGAAGTGAGTTGTGGGCCGCTCTGATCAGACCCCTGGGATGCGTCGGGTTTCTCCAAAGGGAAGTCTGTAAGCGCTGGGTAATGGACTGCTTTACAGCAAACAGACAGAACCTCTAATCTCGTTAGACCTCGCCGGTGTGATGCCGTATTTAGATTATTTATTTGCTGTGTGCATTTAGATGCTCTCGAGGGGCTCTTGAAGCTTCAGGCGTTTCTATTTCACAGCTCCTCTGATGCGTTCAGATGTGCTTTGATAGGAGGACACCTTCATGGCCATGAGGGACCAGAGACACGGCATCATTGGGGCTTTACGAGGCAGAACGTGTGGAGGAAATCGTGGAATACAGTCATAAAAATGGAATATGCGTGGAATTCGCAGACATTTGGATCAATAAATTAACAGACTAGTGGTGCACACTTTATATCTCCCAATTGCGTGATTAAAAAATCGCAATTTTGAGAAATAAACTCACAATTCTGACGTGTATATCACAATTCTGACTTTATAACATGCAATTGCGAGAAAAAAGTCAGAATTGCGAGTTCTGACATCTTAGAATTGTGAGATATAAAGTCCAATTCTAAGGAAAAAAATTAATTGCAAGTTTATAGCTCACAATTCTGACTTTATAACACCACATTGGGAGATACAAAGTCATAATTGCATGTTATAAAGTCAGAATTGTGAGCTATAAACTTTGGACTTTAACAATTCTAAGAAAAGCTGTCAGAACTCGCAATTCTGACTTTTTTCTCGCAATTGCATGTTATAAAGTCAGAATTGCGAGAAATAAACATGCAATTCTGAGAAAAATCTGAATTGTGAGATAAAAAGTCGTAATTATCTTTTAAAATGTTTTATTCTGTGGCGGAAACAAGCTTTCCATAAGAAAAAGCTGAAATTCTTCGACGTAAATTAATTTATTCCAGAAGAAGCTCAAGAAATGGAGATTGAAGCATCGTGAGGCACCGTATCATTGAGTATAGAGTTATAAAATGATCTCCTTTTCTTTTCTTTAGGTGGTGATTGTTGTTTCGTTCTGCTCTCGGTGGACGAGCCGTCAGCGCGCCGGTCAAAGCCGATGTTCACGAGCCGATTGGTTCGCTCTTTCCCTCCGCTGCAGTATTTTTGTCAGATTTAGTCTCTCTCTCTCCGTTAGTGTAATGTGTGTTGTGTTTGTGCGGCCGCTGGGATTTTACTCTGTATTTTTGGAACACATTCATCCGTCAGACACACTTTACTCAGTTCTGAATCACTGACATATGATGCATGTGGGAACTCGAGTTGTTTCCTGTCTTTGTTGGTTTGTATTGAGGTCCACATGTCTTTTTATACCGTCGTAGGCGTTCGGTTCACTATATTTAGGCGTTTCTTTCTTTCCTCGAATCCTCTGAGACGTTTTCAACTAGAATCCATCAGTAGTTTGGCTTCCTGAAGAGCGTCTGTGATGCTTTCCAAATATTGCCGTCGAGCAGTGGTGTGAGTGTGGGAGGAGTCTATGGCCCTGTCCCAAATGGCGCACTTCATGTGGACTTTCGGTCTCGTGGACTTAAATTGCGCGTGTTCGCTGAGTCTACGAGTCCGTAGGCCGTCCCATTCAGCATTTTAACGCTCTGAAGTGTGCTCAGCAGCGCCCCCTTTGTACCCTTGAAGCGGTCTTAAAGCGGTCACAAAGTGTGGACTCTGAGGAAGTCCACAAGTCCGGAGTGTGCCATTTGGGACAGGGCCTATATGTTTGACGGACCAATGGCTGACAGGGGGCAGAGTCAACGAGGTGGGAGGAGAGTTTGGCAAACCTGTTTTTTTTTTGTCCACAATCATAAGATGTGTTATAATTTGGAAAATGCAGTAATTTGATTTCATAATGTGCAGACAAACACACACACACACACACACACACACACACACACACACACACACACACGTGTATGTAAATGAAGGGCAGTTGTTGTGTTTTTATTACCCTCCGGCCTGGTTTGGAGTTCGGGTATAATCAGCACTTTAGCTCTGTGTGTGTGTGTGTGTGTGTGTGTGTGTGTGTGTGTGTGTGTGTGTGTGTGTGTGTGTGTGTGTCTCTTTCCCTCCTCAGCACTTTCAGCCGTAATGATCCGATGTCTAATGGCAGAGACAGATCTGAGTTCAGATCTCTGAGCAAGACACAAGCATTATATTATGAAATGAGAGAATTAAAACTTTGATAAAGTTTGCATCATCATACTGTTGTCTTCCTGTTAATTAATGTGGCGCATTTAATTGCTGTTTATTAATTTATGAATATTTCTCCAATGGTTTTAATTTGATTATGCTGTTCGCAATGCTTCATGGGAAGCTTGTTTCTGTCACAGAATAAAAAATAAAAAAGGTAATTATCTCAGAATTCGAACTTTATAACTCACAATTGTGTTTAAATCTCGCATTTTTGAGAAAAATGTCAGAATTATGAGTTATAAAGTCGCAATTATTTTTTTATTTTTTTTATTTTTTTTTGTACGGTATTGGAAACAAGCTTCCATACAAATCTCAGTCAGTCTAATCCAAGACAAATATAATAGTGTTTTCATTTGCAATTCTGTGACGCTGATCAGAGACGTTTGTGGTTTTGTGACGCTTCCGGTTCGTGTTCATGAAGAGAACCTGATTGTTAGTTGATGTTCCCTGACGTCTAATTCATGTCATGCTTATTAATGAATGGCATGTAAAGATGATGTTCTTTGGTGTTGAATTGAATAATGAATTCACATGAAACTAATGGAGTGTGTAATGAATGTGAAAGGCCGAACAGACGCTTTAAATTACGATATTTCCTACATTTCTAGGAAAACATCCGCTCTCACACTCTGTTATGGGCTCTGGATGAGTGTTAATGTTCTGCTGTGGTTCTCATAAGGGTTCGTTGTTCTTTGTGTCGTCAGATCGGTCGGCGCAGGACTCAACTCTCCTGCCAAGACCAACTCCATGGAAAAGAAACTGCACATCAAAAGCAAAGAACTGCAAGACACTCAAGACAAATGTCACAAGGTAAGAGCGCAGAGACACCTGGGTGAAGAGATTTGTAGTCTATGACTATATTGTAACTGTTTGTAAGGATGTGGAAGCTGACATTATCCAGTATGTCCCTCACTTTGCTTAGAATGACCCTGAAATTCAATATATGGGACAAAAATGCCCTTATATGATTGTTTTGTCCTATATTTCTTTATATGTTTAATCAATGTCACACAAGCAAGTGGACTGTTTTTCCAGAATATCAACACGATTTTCAAATGTGATTTTTGTATAACAGTTACATTTTTACATTTTAGTCACAATATTGTCTGTTTTTGCTCTATTTCGCCAATGAAAAGTTTCAAACAACTGCGACCGGATCAGAGTGCAACAGATTGTTGATTCATTATTGAATGAATCAGCTGTGTGAAAGAATCGGTTGAGTGAATGATTCAATGACTCGCTCATCAAGAGAGAGTGAGCGACTTGCTAAAACTTGGTTTTAGTTTCATATTTAAAGTATTGTTTCCTTTTTAAAAAGACGTTTCATATATTTTGATTTTCAAAATATTAATTTGCTGTGTAAATGCATCTAAATGCTGCATTAGATGCAGGTTTTGTACCACTTCTGCAGTGCAAAAATATACTGTAATATACTTGTTAATACTGATTTTATTTGATTGGTATAAAGTGTCTTATTATTCCAGTTGAATTTGATTAAACGCAAGAATTTGACATGATGCATGTATCTAATAAGGTTAGGAAAATGGCCTTATAAAGGTAAAAATGCCCCTGGAAATCAATTCCTTAAATTGCTCAATTAGTTCAATTTAAATGTTTACAAGTTCAGCTCATAATTTGTTTTATTAGTTTAAGAATATGGAGTCGTCTGTCCACGACAGGCCTAAACTAGCCAAGGTACAAAAACACACTTAGGAAAATATTGTCTAATTATCCTTATTGACAAAATACCACAAAATATTTAGAAGCTGAATTTTTTAGTCAGTATCACACACGGCTAGTCTGAATGAACACTGAGCTAATTGTGTTTGCAGAGGTGTAAGTGTCTACCATGCGCAGGTTGTGTTGGCGTGATTCGAGCGCTGCTGTAAAATGCATTTAGACCTGGTGCTTGTGTTTGTGGCCGCTCAGATGGAGCAGGAGATCTCGCGGTTTCAGCGTAAGATGACTGACCTGGAGTCAGTCCTCCAGCAGAAGGATGTGGAGCTCAAAGCCTCCGAGACCCAGAGGAGCATCCTGGAACAGGACCTCGCCACCTACATCACCGAATGCAGCGTGAGTGGAAGATGCTGAAGGATGCATCTAAATAGCTGTGCTTTTATGTGAATTGTGGGATATTGCATTTAAAAAAAAACCATAAAAAATATTAAAATGTGCATAAAAATAGCATGCTCTCAAATAAGGCGAATCCATTTTTTTTCTATTCGGTAAAAAAACATGCACATAAACTACGATAGAAACACATTTACTGAATGAATTCCTGGATGCACATGTGACTTAATAGATCATGTGATTGATTGGATAACTGGACTAACCAATGGACCAATCGCATCACACGCCACACTGTAACATGATTTTTTGAAGTACCTTTTAGAAGAAAACAATCCTGCATGCATCTACATATAATACATCACTTCCCTTGTTGCCCTTCAACTGAAAATTACAACCAAAAGCCACACAATGTGGCATCGTATCGTATCAGTATTTTTTTTGAGTTGTTGCGTAAAAAAAAGAAAAGAAATGCTAATAGAAAAAACAGGAAAAACTATGCCATTAGCTCTCAGATTCACTGACCCAGAATGCACTGCACACCTAAAATGGCGCCCCCCATTGTCCAAAATATGTATTGAACAATATGGATTTTAAAAATAACGTAACGTTTTCGACTACATATTTCAGTGTAAGGCATCATTTACATCATAGTAAGCCATACAAGTCTTAATACGCAGGGTTCTCTTTAAGTCAGATGCATACAAATCTGAATTGGTCTAATTTGAGAGGAAGTAAAGCTGATAATCTGTCAGAAAGGTTTGGACCAGGAGTGTCTGACAGAGCAGGACTTTATCAGCACACACTCTCTGATGGACGTATCTGTTGTTTCATATCTAGAACAGCAAAACTGACTGGATTTCATATCTGCACTCTTGATGTTCCGCCTTTAATGCAAATACTCTCACTGATAAAACCAGTCTTGGCACGCTGGGCAGTTTTTGTTCTGACCTTGCCTTCCAGCAACTGCTGCATCTCTACATAACAGACGTGTGTGTGTGTGTGTGTGTGTGTGTGTATATAGAGTCTGAAGCGCAGTCTGGAACAGGCTCGTGTCGAAGTGTCACAGGAAGATGATAAAGCTCTCCAGCTCCTCCATGACATCAGAGAACAGAGCAACAAACTCCAGGAGATCAAGGAGCAGGTGAACAAACTCACTTCACTACACACACACATACATATATATATATATATATATATATATATATATATATATATATATATATATATATATGTATGTATATGTATATGTGTATATATATGTATATATGTATATGTATGTATGTATGTATGTGTGTATGTATATAGGCTGCATTTATTTGATCTAAAAATATTATTAAAATTTAAAATAAAGTTATACTGTAAAATGTACTTTATTCCTGTGATCAAAGCTGTATTTTCATCATCATTACTCCAGTCTATTTAAAATTTTTAATTAAGGCGAGACACTACAGGTGAATAGGGTAACATTTTTAACTAGCAGATATCACCATGAAACTTTCCTAGTTGATTACCTACATTAAGATGAGGAAAAAATGTATTACAAGTTTTCTGTAATTTAATGTTTAAATATGCAAATTAGGCAATATCTAATTAAATATGCGCTAATTTGCATATATTTTAAAAAACGAAATCTGAGTATTGGATAAAGCCAGGTTAAAAAAAAATTTTTCATTGTGTTCACATATTAGATGGGAAAAAAAATGACAGAGGGATTTATGGATATCTACTTTTGTTATCCTGTAAATCAGAATATACTGTCAATAGCCTTAAAAAATTATTTTCGCCATGTTTTTTGGAATAAAATGTTATATAAATCAGGCTAGGAATAATATATTTACAAATCCCTCTGTAAATGTCTTCATAATATAACTAGGTACAAGACCGGAAAGTTTGGTGTATATCGGTGCTACTGAAGTGGAGATTTCGGAGAGAAAAGCCATTTTGAGAAAACGGGCTTTAAAGATTTATATCAGCCAATGAGATTGCGCATTCAGCCCTTTTACTTTCATGATTGTTTGCTGATAAAAAGGAAATGACCATATTTGGATCCGACAGCATTGTACAGGAGAGAGAGAGCTTTCTAACGGTGTGTGTCGCGGAGCAGCGTGATGATTAAGAACGCCAACTTTTGTTGAATTTATGAGAAATCTACAGACGCAAACAGACACAGTGTAGTAAGATAAAGACCTAAATGTGTATTTCTGACTTTTTTTCACCACAAGCCTGAAAGAAGACGTGTTATTGAAGACAAATATCCAAAAATCTCAAAATTGACCAGTAAAAAAAAAAAAACGATGTCTTTGCCTGCCGTGTCTCGCCTTAATCTAAATGAATTATATTAAAAAAATTCAGGTTGAGTGATTCAATTGATGATTCAATGACTCACTTAAAGACTTGTTTCATTAATAGATGAATGAGCGTTTTTGAGCAAATCTCTTGAATAAATGATTCAATGGTAAATACATTTAAGTCACTTACTGGTGTCGCCACCTACTGGTGTAACGATGTAATTAAAACATTCAATCTGCTGAATGGTAGTGTAACGCGGTTTCCAGAAAAACATGACGCAGCACAACTGTTTTCAATATTGATAATCTGAAAAGTTTCTTGAGCAGCAAATCAGCATATTATATGAACTCTGCATGAGTCCGAGTGCTTCCCGCGGGATCTCCATTAGCTCGACTTTATTAGCCATTCATTTGCAGAACCTCATCCTGTAATTGAGGACTCGCTGAGGAGGCTCTTCTACACGCCAGCTAATCGCTCATCATCACACATCATTAAGTTCTTCCGTGTTGCTTTTTCCCTCAGTGTTTCCTCAGAGTTTCCTGGTTTATTGGTGAATGTGTTTCCTCTGTCGTTTGTTCAGGATAATGTCCTGTCAGTGATTGAGTGATACCTGATCATAGACTAGTGATGCTATGCTTACACTATATTTGAAGTTTATGTTTAAGCCAGAATGGGTTTTCTTATGGGACATAATCACAGTTGAAAGGCAAACATGCAAGTTCTGGTGGTTCTGTGTGTGTGTGTGTGTGTGTGTGTGTGTGTGTGTGTGTGTGTGTGTGTGTGTGTGTGTGTGTGTGTGTGTGTGTGTGTGTGCATGAACATGAGCTCAAGGCATTATGGGGAATAATATTTCACTCACTGAACTAGAGACAAGAATTAGTGGATAATCCTGTGCTGGAGAACGTGACGTGAGCTGGTTTTAAACCCTGAGTATGCTGGGATCTCAAAAAGGCTTTGTCACAAACTGGCGGGAGTTTGATCTGTTTTTGTGTGGAAATTCTCCAGATTAGTTTGAAATCTTTTTCAGCCTCTCTGTATATATCTGTATACGTGTATATATCAACACACACACACACACACTACTGTAAAGCTTCTGTTAGTATTTATTAGCATGCTAGACACTTTGTTCTCGTTACATTGAAGTAATTAAGTGTCATAGTGCTTGACGTCTCAGCAGATCTCATCCAGATCACTGATCAATATCATTCACTCTCTCTCTCACTCACTTTCTCTCTCACTCACTTTCTCTCTCTCTCACTCACTCACTCTCTCTCTCTCTCGCTCTCACACTCTCTCTCTCACTCTCTCTCTCTCACTCACTCTCTCTTTCTCTCTCACTCACTCACTCACTCACTCACTCACTCACTCTCTCTCGCTCTCACACTCTCTCTCTCTCTCACTCTCTCTCTCTTTCTCTCTCACTCACTCACTCACTCACTCACTCACTCACTCACTCACTCACTCACTCACTCACTCACTCACTCACTCACTCACTCACTCACTCACTCACTCACTCACTCACTCACTCACTCACTCACTCACTCACTCACTCACTCACTCACTCTCACTCACTCACTCACTCTCTCTCTCTCTCTCTCTCTCTCTCACTCACTCTCACTCTTTCTCTCTCTCACTCACTCTCACTCACTCACTCTCTCTCTCTCTCTTTCTTTCTCTCTCTTTCTCTCTCTCTCACTCTCACTCACTCACTCTCTCTCACTCAAATTCAAATTCAAATGAGCTTTATTGGCATGACTTGTACAGTATTGCCAAAGCATTGGCCATTACATAAATGGACATTACATACACAAATAATCAATAAATTCAATAAATCAATCAATCAGTAAACAAATGCATGAATACATTTATATAAACAAAAAAAAAAAAAAAAAAAAACACCTATGTACATTTGTACCAACATTCAGACAAGATGAGAATGATTCTGACTTTAGTTTTGTCCACTCTCTCTCACTTACTCACTCTCTCTCTCACTCTCTCAATTTTCAATTTCAATTTCAAATGAGCTTTATTAGCATGACTGTGTAACACAATGTTGCCAAAGCATCAACATATATATAATAATAACAATGAATGTAAATAATAAAACAAATGTATAGATCATGTCATATGTACAGTAGCATATACAAATAGATAGATAAATAGACATAATCTATCTTCATAAATGAATATATACAGTGGGTCTCTCTAGCTGTCTCTGGCGTTGTGAATAGCTAACACATATTTAGCCGCTAGTGCAGCTGTACTATCATCTTCTCCCAGTAAGAAGAACAATTTTTCAGTGTCACTCAGTTCAAAGAATGATGGAATCAAAGTTTCAAATCTGGGCAGAAAGGTTTCTCTTATATTTGCATATTTAGAGCAGATGAGCAGAACGTGTTCCTCATCCTCAATGTGCTGTAGCTCACAGTGTCTACAGATCCTCTGCTCTCTCTCTCTGTCCACACACACACACACACATTCACACATACACGCTCACACTCCTCTGCTCTCTCTCTGTCCATGTTTGTCTACGTCTTCCTCTCTCTATCTCTAGATCATGGTCACTTAATCTGTATTTGGAGAGGATTTGTCTTTCTTTAAAATGTTTAATAAATAGATAAATGGCCAATTTAGTGGCTCTATTGAGGGTCGAGTAACATTGGAGTTTATTCTGGAGGGCTTTTAGTGATTCATCATGAGTGACTTTTAGATGTTTGTGGATTTGGTTAATGATAGGTTTGGGGTTGATGGGGAGTATAGTCTGATGGACGAGTTGGAGAGCGAGTGTGTTTAGAGGATGAGGTTCTGCTGAGGTTTCATTGGCGAGGAGGGCTTTATATTGCACTGACTCTGGATCAGACTGATGGAGGTGATGCCAGAACTGAACACATCTCTTCTGGATCTCGATGTTCAGCGGGTACAAGCCTAACTCAGCCCTACAGGCGGCAGTGGGTGTATTTCTGTGAACCCCTAAAATATTTTTGCCAATTTCCAATTGTAATTTTTCTACTGATGAAAACTACTCACTCAATCTCACACACTCACTCTCTCTCAATCACTCTCACTCACTCACTCACTCACTCACTCACTCACTCAATCACTCACTCACTCTCTCTCTCTCTCACACACACACACACACACTCACTCACTCACTTACTCACTCACTCACTCTCTCTCTCTCACTCTCTCTCAATCACTCTCTCTCTCACACACTCACTCTCTCACTCACTCTCTCTCTCACTCACTCACTCACTCACTCACTCACTCACTCACTCACTCACTCACTCACTCACTCACTCACTCACCCACTCACTCTCTCTCTCAATTCAATTCAATTCAATTCAAATGAGCTTTATTGGCATGACTGTGTAAAATAGCACAATATTGCCAAAGCAATAGACATATACAAACATACAGCAAACACGTACAGGTAGATAAAAGTGAAAAAAAAAAAAAAAAACATTTCCATATTATGCATAAATATATCACAATGAAAAAAAAAATGAAAAAAGATATATATATGGTAACAAAAATAAGTACAGAGAGCAGTTTAAGGTAAAAGAGGGTTCAGCCCTTGTCCCTCATATGATGGCAGGAAGACACGTACTGCGCTGCCAGGGGAACACACTCTTCTTTCTCTCCCAGAATATAAGACAGTTTGTCTATGAGGCTCGCTTGTTGGAATTGGGGTAAAATCTGTGCTATTAGTGTGAAATAAGTGTCTCTGATGTGTTTATACTTGCTGCACTGGGTGAGGAAGTGCAGCTCATCCTCTACGACTCCATCAGTGCAGTGTGAACACAGTCTGAGCTCTCTCTCACACACACACACACACACACACACACACACACACACACACACACACACACACACACACACACACAGTGCAGTGTGAACACAGTCTGAGCTCTCTGGCTCTCCGGCTCGGCTTGTGTCGGCCCGTCTCCACACACAGACTGTGGTCACTGATGCGATACCTCGTCAGGAGCTTTCTCTGACCATAATTACTGATATCGCTCAGGTATGGGGCCAATTTATAATCAGACTTTATTTTGTGGAAGTATTTTAATTTATTTACTTGTGTGACCTTTATCTGCCAATCTTGTATGTATTCTTTTTTGGTTATGTTCCCTATTTCTTTTACTTTTGCGTGTCTGAACTGAATTGTTGGATTAAGTTGGTGTTTTTCCACTAAATGTTGCATGGGGTCGCTCTCGGGGTGTCCTGCCCTGTATCTGAGAGCGCAGTGATGGTAACTCTCTGACTGCGCGTCTGATAGATGGAACCAGAACTTTACGGCTCTCTTCTGGATCTCAGATAGGAGGGGGAATCGGCCTAATTCTGCCCGGCAACCCAGACTCGGAGCGTTTCTGTGAGATCCCAGGATGTTCTTGCAGAACTCGAGGTGGAAAGTTTCAACAGGGGTTTTGTCCCAGGAATCGTAATTTAGTTGAAATTTGGGGCCCCAGATTTCACAGCCGTATAGGAGGATGGGTTTGATGATGCTGTCAAAGATTTTCAGCCACAGTTTAATGGGTGGGTTAAATTTGAACAGGGGTTTTC
>JAJAQA010000007.1:47745656-47803156 GCA_021464565.1 Rutilus rutilus
ACATCAGAAGGAAAGATGGAAGATACAGTAACACTTCCTGAAGTCAATCATGTCTCTAGTAATCGTTCGATCAGTGTTTCAACCACCGAAAGACCGAACAATGTCACTTAATGATTTATAATCTTTAACTAGTAATTATTATATTTAAATTATTTAAATAATATAAGAATTATTTACTATAGAGATAAAGAGAATAATGCAATTTCATCTCTGTACAAGATGTATAAAAATTAAAAGAATTTTGTTAGATTATCTAATGTCTAATATTTTAGTTTAGTTAGATAGTTTATCTATCTATCTCTCTATCTGTCTATCTCTCTATCTATCTGTCTATCTTTCTCTCTATCTCTCTATCTGTCTATCTATCTATCTATCTCTCTATCTGTCCATCTCTCTCTATCTATCTATCTATCTGTCTATCTATCTCTCTATCTGTCTATCTATCTCTCTATCTGTCTATCTCTCTCTATCTATCTGTCTATCTTTCTCTCTATCTCTCTATCTATCTGTCTATCTCTCTCTATCTATCTGTCTATCTTTCTCTCTATCTCTCTATCTATCTGTCTATCTCTATCTGTCTGTCTGTCTATCTATCTCTCTATCTTTCTAGCTACCTCTCTATCTATCTGTCTATCTATCTCTCTATCTTTCTAGCTATCTCTCTATCTATCTGTCTATCTCTCTATCTCTCTGTCTATCTATCTCTCTATCTATCTAGCTATCTCTATCTATCTGTCTATCTATTTATCTGTCTATCTATCTCTCTATTTGTCTATCTATCTCTCTATCTGTCTATCTATCTCTCTATCTGTCTATCTCTCTCTATCTATCTGTCTATCTTTCTCTATCTCTATCTATCTGTCTGTCTATCTCTATCTGTCTGTCTGTCTATCTATCTCTCTATCTTTCTAGCTACCTCTCTATCTATCTGTCTATCTATCTCTCTATCTTTCTAGCTATCTCTCTATCTATCTGTCTATCTCTCTATCTCTCTGTCTATCTATCTCTCTATCTATCTAGCTATCTCTATCTATCTGTCTATCTATTTATCTGTCTATCTATCTCTCTATTTGTCTATCTATCTCTCTATCTGTCTATCTATCTCTCTATCTGTCTATCTCTCTCTATCTATCTGTCTATCTTTCTCTATCTCTATCTATCTGTCTATCTCTATCTGTCTGTCTATCTATCTCTCTATCTTTCTAGCTATCTCTATCTATCTGTCTATCTATCTCTCTATCTTTCTAGCTATCTCTATCTATCTATCGCTCTGTCTATCTATCTCTCTATCTGTCTGTCTATCTATCTCTCTATCTATCTATCTTTCTTTCTATCTGTCTATCTATCTCTCTGTCTAACTATCTTTCTTTTCATAGACTGATTTTATGTTGCTCATGATTATACATTAATTTTCATCTGCATCTTTTGAAATTTTAAGAAAAGTTTTATAGGAAATTATAAATTGTGCTTATGTATGAATTCCTTTACAAAACACAGATATGTTTAATGTAGTGGAGCTTTAAAGGCATGCTGGGATTAAATCTGGACAAAGAAGAAGCTCAAATATAAGAACTTTCATTTGTCACATATTTTGATCATTAAATCCTTCCCAGACTTACACGAGTTATTTGAGTAATCTGGCATGAGAACAACAGACGGAATAAAGAACGAGTGGGAGAGTCCAGACGTGTGATGTGTGTGTGATGCTTGTGTGTGTGTGTGTGTGTGCGCACTAAAGTACTTGGTCACTGTATAGCTGTCTAGATATTGGAAGAACCATTATTGGTCCACACACATACACACGCACGCGCACGCTCACAAACAAGAAGGCACACACACTCACAGACACACACACACACACGCATGCACATGTGTACGCTCACAAACAAGCAGGCACACACACGGTATTCACACACACACACGCACGCACATGTGCACGCTCACAAACAAGCAGATATTGGAAGAACCATTATTGGTCCACACACACACGCACGCACACACACACACACACACACACACACATGCTTACAATCACTCGCACACGCACGCACGCACACACACACACACACACACACACAAACTCACACTCGTGCACACATGCTTACAATCACTTGCAATCGCAGCACACACACTCGCACACACACTTGCGAACTACAGCTGATTCAGAGGCTCAAAAAGTCACTATTTTTTAAACGGCCCATAATTCAACACCAGAGAGATGTTCTTTACACACAGTGGGAGTTTTTATGAGTATAAAGATGTTGTTCTGCTCCCTTTCGATTGTCAGGATATAATCGGCCCTGATCATCGGCTGTTCTTAAACAATCCACTGATACTGAAGATAATATTCTGATTATTGTCTGTTACGGGGCATCCCTGTCCATGTACACGTTAATGACCGATAATGTGCATGATTGGATATATAGCTGATATCTACTCAGAGAATGCTGACGTGTCATTTATGATCCTGTCGTGATTGTGAGTGTTTGTGTGTGTGTTCAGGCGAAGGAACAGGGGAAAGCGGAGGTGGAGGAGCTGCTCTCTAAACTCGACAAGGTACAAATCACCATCAAACACACGACGACTGAAATTCATTAGAAATCTGCTGGTGTCCCTCTGAGTGAATAATTAAAGCAGTCTCAATAATTCATCTGTCATCAGATTTGACTCAAACGACTCTAAGCGACTGGACGTCCCTGTGGGCTTTAAACTGATCTCATGATGCCAGTCCACAGTAACGTCACACTGGTGCTAAATTATTATTATTATTATTATTAATAAACCAGCTAATTTATACCAGGTTCAAATTTGTGATTTCTAGACCTCCAAAACCACAGAAAATAATACAGTCTTTAACTCATGGACAATTAGTGTGTGTGTGTCAATCATCCTCAATGATGCTCACTTCGCTCTTCATACTGAAATCTCTCTCCGGTCAAGTAGTTTCATTTTGAGAGGACACTCTCCTGCGTGAATAAATGTTTTTATAAATGTGATGATAAGCTCATCTATTAATACCAGACAAGCACTACTGATACTCAGCATATAGACAGACATTCATTACCATAGCTGTGTATAGATGCAGGGTAGTTTACCAATAACATGGCACTTGACATAATAACTTTTTTTTTTCTTTTTTTTCTTTTTTTGGGGGGGGGTTTATGTTTATTATTATTATTATTATTATTATTATAATTTTTCATTTATATTTTATTTTCTTATTTTATTTTGTTTTGTTTTATATATTTTATTTTCTTGTTCAATTTAATGTTTTATTTTATTATTTTATTTTAAATTATTATATATTTGTAATTTTTTTTATTCTTTTTTTCCATTTTTGGGCCATAAGCTCTTTTTTTATTTTTATTTTTTTATTTCTTGTTTAATGTAATGTTTTATTTTGTTATATTATATTATATTAAATTAATTGATATGTTTAATTTGTCAATGTTGTTGTTTTTTTTTATATTATTTTCCATCTTGGGCCATATACAGAGACAGCTCATTTTATTTTATATATTTTATTATATATGTTTTATTTTATTTTAAATTATTGTATTTCTCGTTTAATTTAATGTTTTATTTTATTTTCCATCTCGGGCCATACGCAGAGAAAGCCTCGACAGCTGTCCTGTCCATCTCCTATTTGATTTATTTAATATATATTTATGTATTTTTTATTTTATTTTTTGTTTTGATTGTGCATTATGAAGGGCCATTGTTCTGTAGGCTACTTTGAATCCTGTCAAATGAAGAGTTTTACGCTTTGCAGTGAAACACAAAAGCCCTAATATTACTTGTTCAATCTCAGCCTGATGCCAATATTAAATAAATAAATAATGACACTAATACATGATATAGTGAGCGATAAATCACAGTTTATAGTAGTTTTCGACGCACTTCACGTGATCATCTCTATAGTTTCCTCGCCGTCCTGCTGCTAAACGTCTCTTTGAATCAGTTGTATGTCTCCGTCAATGACTTAACATGCGCTGACGTTTAATTTCCTGTGATTACACGCTCGTCTGCTGTGATCGTCACAGTGTGTGACATAAGAGTGACTTCATGAGGATTCTGTGTTTCAGACCAACGCCGAACAGCAGCTGAAGATCCAGGAGCTGCAGGACAAGCTCTCAAAGGTACCGTGCGTCTTCTCATTCATTAGATTGAAAGGACAGTAAATACAGTAAAAAATGTAAATATTACAATTTAAAATATACTATATATATATATAATATATAGTAAAGTGTAATTTTATTCCTGTGATCAAAGCTGAATTTTCAGCATCATTACTCCAGTCTTCAGTGTCACATGATCCTTCACAAATCACTCTAATATGATGATTTGATGCTCAAGAAACATTTATGATTATTATCAGTGTTGAAAACAGATATTTATGTGGAAACTGTCATACATTTCATTTTCCAGGATTCTTTGATGAATAGAAAGTTCAAAAGAACAGCATTTATTTGAAATATAATCTTTTGTAACATTATAAATGCCACTTTTGATCAGTTTAATGTGTTCTTGATGAATACAAGTATTAATTTCTTTAAAAAAATATGTATTAAGTACAGCAAATGCTACCATGATCTATTTTACTTCAGTGCATATTAGAATTAGTGATTTGAGATAAAAATGTGCTTAATTTCATGAAAATAATGTCACAAAGCAACAAAAAAGTTTAATTTATTAATGCGTAATATAATTTAGTTTGATTTTGATGTGTAATATGAATGTTCTAGTGTCAGAAAATGCCTGTCTGTTACATTATACTGTATATTAATTAATATTCTGTATGTTACTGTAATTTTGTTGCACACAAACACAAGCAGATCTGAAGGTCACAGATTGACCTCTTGGCCTAGAACTACACGTGTATATAATGCAGTTCACAGCGCTACATGTGTGACCTCTGACCCCGCAGGCGGTGAAGGCGAGCACTGAAGCCACAGAGCTTCTGCAGAACATCCGTCAGGCCAAAGAGCGTCTGGAGCGAGAGCTGGAGCGTCTGCGCAGTAAATCTGACCCCAGCGACACCCTGCGCAGACGCCTGCGGGAGACCGAGGTACAGCGCTCACTCAGATCATGAATATTACACCGCTGCTGGTGCATTGTGGGACTGGTAGAAGAGAGAGTTAAAGCATCTGTGAATCGACTGACAGCGTTATCAGCTGAGATGTGTTAATGCTAGTTAACTAATGTTAGCTAACGGGACCTTATTGTAAAGTGATTCGTTTATTGACAGTTAGCCTCATTTACTCCACATTTTCATTGATGTAATAAATCTGGATGTTTTACTTGTCAGTTTTTTAAGTAATTGTCATATTCTCAGTAATGATTAGGTAACGCATTACAATAAGGTTCATTAGTTAACATGAACTAATAATGAACCGCACTTATACAGCATTTATTAATCTTTCTTAATGTTAATCTCAACATTTACTAATACTTTATTAAAATCTTGTTAACATTAGTTAATGAACTCTGAACTAACATGAACAGCTGTATTTTTATTAACTAACATTAACAAAGATTAACAAATACAGTAACAAATGTGTTGCTCATGGTATGTTTTGTTGAATAATACATTAACTAATGTAAACTAATGAACCTTATTGTAAAGTGTTACAAATGATTATTATTAGAGCTCATTACTTTAATGCATTATATAAAAATATTGCGCACTTTTTATTTCAATAAGCACACGTTTATTGTGCTTATGTTTTTGAAAGAGTCTCTTCTGCTCATCAAAGCTGCATTTATTTGATCTAAAATACAGTGAAAATGTGAAATATTATTCTAATGTAAATCATCTGTTTTCTATGTGAATATACAGTAAAGTGTAATTTATTCCTGTACATTTTCAGCATCATTACTCCAGTCTTCAGTGTCACATGATCCTTCAGGAATCAGTATAATATGATGATTTGATGATCAAGAAACATTTATAATTATTATCAATGTTGAAAAGATTTTTTTTTTCCAGAATTGATTAATTGAATAGAAATTTTAAAAAAGCATTTACTTGAAATATAACTTTTTTTTTTTTTTTTAAATGTCTTTACAGTCACTTGATCAATTTAATGCGTCCTTTAGTAAAAATAAATTCTTTAATTAAAAGTAGTTTTGAGCAGTAGTGTATACTACAGGTAATACTATCATGATGTGTTTTGCTCTAATACATATTTGAATTACAGTAATTATGATAATTTGGGGGCTAAATATGTTTAATTGTCATATAAATTCAATGCAAAAAAATCTTAACAGGTTTAATTTTCTTTATGAGAAATATAATTTCTTACTTGTGATTTTGGTGTGTAATATGAATTAGACAATTGTATTCCTGAACCTGTAATAAGTGTTAAATCATTACTTGGTTCCTGTCAGGAGGGCAGAAAGACTTTGGAGAACCAAGTGAAGCGTCTGGAGATGGTGGAGCGGAGAGAGAATAAACTGAAGGACGACATCCAGACCAAATCCCAACAGATCCAACAGATGGCTGAGAAGATACTGGTGAGAGAGACGGATCAGACTAGCAAAGATTAAACCACTAACACGCCTCCTTAACCAGCTGACCTCACACACACACAGGTCCCTCTTCACGTTTGTCTTTGCACCGTCATCCTTGTGCATCTGAGTTTCCTGCAGATTAGCATATAACAACAGAACACACACTCACACTAACAAGATGTCCCATCTGCTGCCACACACACACCCCTCTTCACCTCTCGATGAGGAACACACACACCGTCAGGCCGTCCCGTCCACCAGCACACGGCTTCTCAAAGCAAGTCCATCTCTGCACTTCTCCTGCTGATGGGGTTTTAAAACAGCGCTGGGTGTGTGTGTGTGTTACCTGACGCTGTGTGTGTGTGTGTGTTTAGGAGCTGGAGGAAAACTTGCGGGACACGCAGGCGACGGCTCAGAGGATGGAAGCTCATCTGGTGCAGAAAGAGCGGCTCTACGAGGACAAAATCAAGGTAAAGTTTGAGCGGAGAGGAGTAACCACAGTATTGTCTTCAGTAGAGCGGCTCATAGCTGGATTGAGCTCTTGTTTCATCAGGGTTCGTACAGGTGCTTAAAGTGCTTGAATCTGACTTTCTGAGATGTAAGTCCTAAGTTGAAAACAGCCATATTTATGAAGAAGTACTTGAGTTATTTATTTATTTGGGACAGTGCACATTAATGAACAATCTTACACTTCTGTGCAGACTGTAAATGAGCCAGGTTATAGCATAAATGCTAATCTCACCTGTAGTCCCGAGGCAGGAGGACAACAACACAAAAAGATATGTCAATATTCAACACAAAAGGATATGACAGTATACAGTATCAGGCAAGAAACACATTAGCACGCATTCAGACAGATTACATTACATCAATAAAATTAGTCAGAATGAGGACATAACTGGGAACTTGAGAAACTGTTGAAGGTGCTTTTTAAATGTGCAGTAAGTGGGACTTTCTCTAGTGTTTGTTGGCAGGCTGTAAGTGATAGACCTCTGATAGACAGAACAGTTTGTCCAAAGCTTGTGTTTCTGTGCGGGATCTCTAGGTCTCCTCTAAATGAAAAGTGCTTGAATTATTGAAAGACAAAATATGTGAAATTAGTGTTTCATTTTATCGATAAAACAATCTTTTCGCACAAAATGTAATGCTGCCGCCCGACTGATAAAGATATAGAGGCATTATAGAGCATGGCTATGAGCGCGATATTGCTCATATAATTATCCAAGTATATGATACAGCTTTTATTCTTCAGGTCAATCATATATTCATGGGGGGATCAGTTTCAATATCTTTATCATATTATCCTTTCAATGGCAGTTGCATGTGCTGCACTTTATTTGTACCATTTTGTTTTATTAGTTTATTTTCCTTCATCTATTTACTTTGTTTTTTATTTGAACGATAATGAAGATATTGTTTGATAAATGCAATCTCTGATTGTAGTTCTTGAAAACCTAAAAAGTAGTGCTTTTTAAAAGTCCTAAATAGTCCTGGAATTTGATTGTCCAGAATCTGTCCGAACCCTGGAGTAATGACACGCGTCTTCTTAGAGCTGCTTTACAGCATCATAATTCATGCTTCATTTGATTCTGTTATTTTTCCGTTTATTATTGTGAAGCTGCTTTGTATTGTATAAAACGCTATAGAAATGAAGCTAAAGACAGTCAGAATAATGTGTGCCAGTCAGTCTGTTAATGGCAGAGGAACATGACAGATGCATCGCTACTTTGTTCTGCTGTCAGTGACTAGCGGTGGGCGATTCGGCAAAATATCACATCAAGATTTCTTTCAGGAAAAATCATGATTCATGATTTTATCCCCATTTTTTAATTCCGGTTTGACTTTTTTGCACTTTCCCACATTCAAGTGTCGATTAAAAAAGAATGCATGAAACTAGAATAAAACCGGGTTGTTGTTTTTGTTGTTTAATAGGAGAGGGTTTGCTATTTATTTTGATTTATTGCATGTTCAGATATTCATACAACCAAATATTCTGGGGACCACTTGTGCAAATGATCGAAAGCGCTGGTGCTGGCTACTACTTTTGTTTTAAAAAAAAGTGTTAAAAAAATTACATCTTTATTTCATTATTTTATCTTCGTTGTTAAAAAAAGAAAAATATACACATTACAAATACAATACAATATAATATACAAATGAAGTAAACAGGGCTTTATTTTATTCACAGTAGTAAACACTACATAGACTTCATGAGTAATAATTCATGAGGTTATTCAGTCTATTGTTGTTTGATCAGCATAAATGACCCGGACGGAAGCAGGTTTATTAGGCTGCTGTCACTTTAAGACTGAAAGCACGGATCTAATATTCAGAACCACATCTGGTTTTCTCCAAACTGTTTACGTTCACTGAATACATGACTGTGTTTATGTAAACCTGGTGTGTATTTGACAGTTAAAGTGCAATAAGATGTGAAAGATAACTTAGTTTAGGACTAAAACGCTGTTTGTCAGGCTTTTCGTGTGCGTGGACGGATATGTCACATGACATTTTATACAATTTTTTTTAATGATTTCTAATTAAAATAAATGCTGTTCTCTTGTACTTTCTATTCATCAAAGAACATTCCAAAATTGATAATAATCATAAATGTTTCTTGAGCATCAAATCCTCATATTAGAGTGATTCCTGAAGGATCATGTGACACTGAAGACTGGAGTAATGATGCTGAAAATTCACAGGAATAAATTACACTTTACTATATATTCATATAGAAAACAGATGATTTACATTGGAATAATATTTCACTATTTTTACTGTATTTTTGATCAAATAAATGCAGTTTGATGAGCAGAAGAGACTAAAAAAAACATTAAATAATCTTACCAACCCCAACCTTTTAAAGGTAGTTTATAGATTATATAATCTTTTCCTTTTTTTAAGAGTTTAAATGCCTAACTTTTATTCTCACTCTATAAAAATGAATAAAATCTATGAGTAAAAAGTATTTTTGCTTGAGAATCGTAGTTTCAGTGCTTTGTGTTTGTGTACAATGTGTCATATTTGATAACAAAGAATGGATCAGTGTCTGTAAACGCCACAACAAACACTTTAGAGAAGTTTCTCTTCGATGATAATGTGAACGACACTGATCTGAACACCAGAAAACATCATTCAGGGAAGATTCTCACATTGGGTGTCATTGCCAAATCAGTTTCAAATCCATTTCTTCTCATTTTATCAATTCAGAGTTCATCAGATCTCATATCCGTATGTCTGAGTGAGCCGGTCTGTTGAGTGATGTTGATGACGGTGTGTGTGTGTGCAGGTTCTGGAGGCTCAGATGAAGGCAGATATGGCTGATAAAGACGGTCTGGAGCAGAAGCGAGCTCAACACGAGGAAGAGGCGCGTGAGAAATGCAAACTCATCAGCGAGCAGAAAGCCGTGAGTGTCTCGTCTTCATCTGAGGCTCGGTCGTGTTCGCTGTAGACACACTAGATCATCTGATCATCTGAGCTACTAGAGGACTGAAGCCTGTCACGTCAGGAGTTTCGTGCTGATGATTAGTTGTCAAATCAAATGAATTATTGCGATTAACAGTTTAATTCGGTGACTTACAGTGTAAGCCGATACATGATTGTTTGAAATCATATGTAAAATAATAATACAAATTATGTTTTACCGTAATGCTGCAATATTAATATTTATATAATTATTTATAATATAATGTAATGCAGTCTGATTAAACCCACAAACATTCATATTTTTGTGTACTTTTTTACAGTGTTTTTTTAATATTCTTTATTCTTTCACCGGAAAAAGAGACACAATATTGTGCATTTGATCAAGCACTTCAATTTCTCTTATTTCGATGGCAAAATGTGATTGAAATTTTAACTGCGATTAGATTTGCATAACCACGACCAGACGATTAGTTAATAATCATGACAGGCCTAGAAAGCTTTATGGGTAATAAATGGATGAGTTGACATGTTTAATTTTAGGGATGCACCGAAATGAACATTTTGGCCGATAACCGATAATTCTTTATATCTGAAAGCCGATAACCGATATATCGGCCGATAAATCTAAATCCAAATTTATATATAAGTTTTGAGAGCCTGATTATAAAACAAAAGTCTCACCAGTAAAATCCACGTCCCAAACACACAATTATAATGTTCTCAATATAGTTTTATATAGCCGATATGACAGACTTGATTCCAATCATATTTCAAGCGATCCAAAACCCTCATGTTGACCATCTGAGGCGTCTCAGCTGAATCCATTATTTATCGATACTGATATGTTGGCCGATATATTGTGCATCACTATTGATTTTAAACATTTAATTATATGTACATTATACTAAAATGATGTTATATAATTTCTTGATTTATGATATTAAGGAATATAATTTATACATGTATCATGTGATATTTGGGATGAGATTCGCTCTTCTCATTTTCAAGCCCTTCAGCCCTTCATCCAGTTAACCCGCTAGACTTTAGCTAACTAGATTAGCGTCTCCTATCGTATGGCTGATCTCAGACTCACGTGCTCACCGTGTGACACTGCATCTAGAACACCAACTAACAAATAAAGTTTTCCTTATGAAGAGTTTATCATTAGCAGCCATGAAATTTAATGAAAGAGTTTTAATGAACTCATCTTATGGGCTTTGATGTCCTGTTATTAAAAGTCCAGTGTGTAATTTACAACACTAGCGGCAACAAATGATGTTTCTAAACTGGTTTCTCAAACAGCATCTGTGTCCTCATGCTGGATTCTGAGCATGTTTCTCTCCACAGACCATCAACGCCATGGACAACAAGATGAAGAGTCTGGAGCAGCGGATCGCTGAGCTCTCCGAGGCCAACAAACTGGCGGCCAACAGCAGCATTTACACGCAGAAAAACATGTAAGATACACCAGAACCCGGCCCGGTTCAGACTTGTGTTTCATGACTGGGTTATTATCGGTACCTGTGGTCCGAGTGCGGCTGGTTTGGTTTCACATTCACTTAATTCTATCGAACCCTGGTGGATTTGTGTTCATCTTATGTAATTACAAACGTGCACGCTGCATGATAGAAAACAGAACGCACAAAACCAGTCACATGGGTCCATTTCTTTAAATAGAGATTTATACATCATCTGAAAGCTGAATAAATAAGCTTTTCATTGACATATGGTTTGTTATGATAGGACAATATTTGGCTGAGATGCAACTATTGTAAATCTGGAATCTGAGGGTGCAAAAAAATCTAAACATTGAGAAAATCTCCTTTAAAGTTGTTCATTTATGTTGGCGATTGTGCTGCATTCACTCACACAAATACATGTTTTATATATTTACAGTAGGAAATGTACTAAATATCTTCATGGAACATGATCTTTACTTCATATCCTAATGATTTTTGGTATAAAAGAAAAATGGATAATTTTGACCCATACAGTGTATTGTTGGCTATTGCCACAGATATCCCCGTGCGACTCGAGACTGGTGACGTGATCCAGGGTCACATATTGTGTGTGTTTTTTTGTTTTTTTTTAATTAAGCAGCAGAGTGAACTTTTTCTAGAAAACTTCTTTTTCTAGAAGTTAATCTAGTTGTAGAAAAGCATGTGAATGAGTTTAGATTAATTTTAAAATTGTATAATCATCGTTTAATCAACTCTCTGACAGTCTGCGATATGTAATTTCTACGATAATAGACATGAGTAGGTCGCTCGCTTTGCAAAAACACTTTAATATTCAAAATATCATTTTTAAAACATCTCATAGCATTATTTAAAGTCCCCCTGTAGTCGATCATTTTATCCTTTAAAACTCATCTTTGATCACCAAAATTACATATTCAAAGTTTTTCCTTTAAAATCTCTTCATGCCTTAAAATATCTTGAATGTAACTTGACACCCTCGCCTCATTTAGTATGCGCGGTTCTATGAATATGCAAATGAGCCCCGCCTCCACTCACTCACTCAGCTCAGAGATCCACTGGTTGACGATCACACGTTGATCTGATTGGTTACAAGGTAGTTTGTGACGTCAGAAACACCAGCGATTTCAAAGCGTGTGTTTGAGACTGTCTTTGGTTCACTGCAGTTTTAAGGAGGAAATACTCAGCAATGGTGTCGACTTATGAACTTACACATGCTTTGTCTTAAAGCAGATTAAAAACACCACATAGACACATAAACTACATTAAAAGCTGGATTTACACCACAGGGGGACTTTAAAAAATCAAATCATACAGCTACGAGTTGAATCACATCATTACAAACTTTAATTTGACACTTGAATCGAGTGTTTTAGATTTAATGGGTGACGGAGGAATTGTAATATTTGACGTTTTGCAGTTTAGCCAAACAAAAACAATTTGGTTGTTTTGAGAAACGCCTCCCAGGAGAAGCAGCAGTGATGTTTCTGACATCAGTTTATTGCAGGAGAAATCTAATTCACGCCGTTTACTGTAAATCAAGGCCTTTAACACTTAAACATCTTAAAGATCATGTGCCGAGATCCGCCTGTAAACCACAGTGTGTGTGTGTGTGTGTGTGTGTGTGTGTGCTGGTGTTTCCCAGGAAAGCTCAGGAGGAGATGATCTCAGAGCTGCGGCAGCAGAAGTTTTACCTGGAGTCTCAGGCGGGAAAACTAGAAGCCCAGAACGCCAAACTAGAGGAACATCTGGAGAAGATGAGCCAACAGGAGCAGAGCCGGAAGAGCCGTATTCTGGAGCTGGAGACCAGACTGAGAGAGGTGAGAGGATCCGCTCGCTTCCACGGGGATAAACACTGTATCCCACACTCAGAACAGTAGTGGGAATAGTTAAAGGGGTCGTCGGATGACCATTTTCCACAAGTTGGTATGATTCTTTAGGGTGTTCATGTAAAGTTTGTAATATACTTTGGTTAAAATTCCTCAATGGTTGTATAAAACAAGAGCCTTTTTACCTCCTCTAAAACAGCTGTGTTCACAGCGACCCGTTTCAGTGCATGTCTCTTTAAATGATATCGAGCAACTGCTCAACCATGGGGGTGTTGACACTGTAGATATAGTGTGTGTGTGTGTGTGTGTGTGATGGATAGGTTTAGGGGTCGGGTTAGTGTGTGTGTGTGTGTGTGATGGTTAGGTTTAGTGGTCGGGTTATTTTGTGTGTGTGTGTGTGATGGGTAGGTTTAGGTGTCGGGTTAGTTGTGTGTGTGATGGGTAGGTTTAGTGGTCGGGTTAGTGTGTGTGTGTGATGGGTAGGTTTAGTGGTCGGGTTAGTGTGTGTGTGTGTGTGATGGGTAGGTTTAGGGGTCGGGTTAGTTGTGTGTGTGATGGGTAGGTTTAGGGGTCGGGTTAGTGTGTGTGTGTGTGTGTGTGTGATGGTTAGGTTTAGTGGTCGGGTTATTTTGTGTGTGTGTGTGTGATGGGTAGGTTTAGGTGTCGAGTTAGTTGTGTGTGTGATGGGTAGGTTTAGTGGTCGGGTTAGTGTGTGTGTGTGATGGGTAGGTTTAGTGGTCGGGTTAGTGTGTGTGTGTGTGTGTGTGTGATGGGTAGGTTTAGGGGTCGGGTTAGTTGTGTGTGTGATGGGTAGGTTTAGGGGTCGGGTTAGTGTGTGTGTGTGTGTGTGTGTGTGTGTGATGGTTAGGTTTAGTGGTCGGGTTATTTTGTGTGTGTGTGTGTGATGGGTAGGTTTAGGTGTCGGGTTAGTTGTGTGTGTGATGGGTAGGTTTAGTGGTCGGGTTAGTGTGTGTGTGTGATGGGTAGGTTTAGTGGTCGGGTTAGTGTGTGTGTGTGTGTGTGTGTGTGTGTGTGTGTGTGTGTGTGTGTGTGTGTGTGTGTGTGTGTGTGTGTGATGGGTAGGTTTAGGGGTCGGGTTAGTTGTGTGTGTGATGGGTAGGTTTAGTGGTCGGGTTAGTGTGTGTGTGTGTGTGTGTGTGTGTGTGTGATGGGTTGGTTTAGTGGTGGGGTTATTTTGTGTGTGTGTGTGATGGGTAGGTTTAGTGGTCGGGTTAGTGTGTGTGTGTGTGTGTGTGTGTGTGTGTGTGTGTGTGTGTGTGTGTGTGTGTGTGTGAGATGGGTAGGTTTAGGGGTCGGGTTAGTTGTGTGTGTGATGGGTAGGTTTAGTGGTCGGGTTAGTGTGTGTGTGTGTGTGTGTGTGTGTGTGTGTGTGTGTGTGTGTGTGTGTGTGTGTGTGTGTGTGTGTGTGTGTGTGTGTGTGTGTGATGGGTAGGTTTAGTGGTGGGGTAATGTAGGGGGGCAGAATATAAAGTTTGTACAGTATAAAAACCGTGTGTGTGTGTGTGTGTTTCAGATGGGTCTGGAGCACGAGGAGCAGAAGCTGGAGATCAAGCGTCAGGTGACGGAGCTCACGCTGTCTCTGCAGGAGAGAGAGTCTCAGATCTGCAGTCTTCAGGCCGCGAGACAAGCGCTGGAGAGCCAGTTACAGCAGGCCAAGACCGAGCTGGAGGAGACCACAGCCGAGGCCGAGGAGGAGATCACTGCGCTCAGGGTGAGAACACACACATCACACACACATCACTCACGCTTTCAACACCTTTTAGGCTAATATGTGACCCTGGATCACAAAGCTAGTCACATGACGCACGGGGATATCTGTGGCAATAGCCAACAATACACTGTACGGGTCAAAATTATAGATTTTTCTTTTATGCCAAAAATCATTAGGATATTAAGTAAAGATCATGATCTATGAAGATATTTAGTACATTTCCTACTGTAAATATATCGAACATGTATTTGTGTGAGTGAATGCAGCACAATCGCCAACATAAATAAACAACTTTAAAGGAGATTTTCTCAATGTTTAGATTTTTTTGCACCCTCAGATTCCAGATTACAATAGGTGTATCTCGACCAAATATTGTCCTATCCCAACAAACCATACAGTTTTTGTATATACATATTTGTATACATACAGTTATATATATATATATACACATTTATACTAAGATATATCTCACTGGCCCATTGCAATGAAGAACCAAAAACAGCCTATTTAATTGTAAAGGTCAAAGAGAAGGTGTAAAATGGTCATGACATTTTTTTTTTTGGGAAACAAGGACTAACATTTATAATAGCGTTTGAGCAGATACTGCATCTCTGTATGACACACACACACACACACAGCATCTGATCATGTGTGTGTCCTCCTCCTCCAGGCCCACAGAGATGAGATTCAACACAAGTTCGACGCGCTGAGGGACAGCTGTTCGGTAAGATTTCCCACAATCCCCTGTTCTCTGCGGTATGGAAACAGTGTAGCATCGGCTTGTTGTGCTTTGCTAGCATGATTTCAACCTCTCCATTTGGCTTGAGGATCCTCAGGGATCGGGAACAGAGCTCAGAGAGAAACTATTGATTAAAACAGCCGAAGAAAGAAGAGATCTTAAGAGTCGGTATCTTCTTCTCCTGGCCGTGACACAACAGGAGAATCGATACACACTGATGCCTCATTTATCATTGATCACAGACCCCAGATCAGCAGATTCACTCGCCCCACCCTCTAAATCTAGTTAAAGGCTTCCTAACTCTCCAACAGTGGTTGTGGCAGAGCGACTCTAGTGTGTTTGATGGATGATCAGCATAATCAAAGAAATGCTTTTCTCACTCCAGTCCAAATATCTAAAAATCCTTGCATTTACTAGATGAATAAAATAACATAAGATATTATGTCTTGTTTTCTGGGGAAATAAATAAAAATGAATTGAGTTGTTGCTTAAAATAAGCAAAATTATCTCCCAATGGGGTGAGAAAAATAATGTTAATTCAAACAGAAACAAGATAACCTCACCAATAGATGCTGCTAAACATCACACACTGCAGCTCTAAAGAATCTTTCATAGATTTATAAAATCATAGTTTGTCTAAGTTTGTTTTAATTATATTATACTTATGTTGTTAAATGTTTAATATCTGCCATGTAATAGCCGGCGATGCTGATATGGCAGTAAACTCAAATACTCCTGCTACTCTGTCACAGGTGATCACAGACCTGGAGGAGCAGCTGACCCAGCTGACCCAGGAGAACGCCGAGCTGAACCGGCAGAACTTCTACCTGTCCAAACAGCTGGACGAGCTAACGCTGGAGAGCGAGGAGAGACTGCAGCTCAGTCAAGATGTGGACCGTCTGCGCAGAGAAGTGGCCGACCGAGAGATGCACCTCAACAACCAGAAGCAGGTGCTTCATCTGCACACACACACACACACACACACACTCCATCTCCATATGTGGAGCGAATTCAGGTGTGTTTACAATCACGGTTCCTTGAAAGTGGAGTCAAGTGTCTTTGGGGCTGTTTACACGACACCGTTTTCAACTAAAAACGTAAAACTTGTTAGCGTTTTGGCCGTTCATTTACACACCAACGGCGTTTTGGGCGTCTGAAAACGCAAGTTTTTGAAAACAGTCTCCGTGTAAACAACAACAACGAGAATCTCTGAAGACGATGACGTCATGTTCAGTCTATAGTGTTTCATCGCCATCTACTGGCCTGGGAGCAGAATACAGCGTCCCTTATCTAGTCCCCCTGTAGTCAATCATTTTATCCCTTAAAACTCGTCTTTGATCACCAAAATGATAGCCTGGGTGCCAGCCCGAACCCCGCCCACAATATTTTTTGGTCGGGAAGTTCGGTCTGGACTCGCTCCGTTGAGGAGCTATTATGCCCGAACAAAAATTGTTCGGACCAATCAAATTGTCAGGGCGGGCTTTATACGATGATGGACAGATGAGCAATGCAACGTAATCGTCCACGTCACCAAAGAGCGCTTGATTTGAATTAGTTTACAACAAAGACGACTGCTGCTGGAGAATTGAGATTTCACGAGTTCACATTTACAAATAAGTCAGATAGAATAAATGCGTTTATAAGATTTCACACAAATAAGTCGATAGAATAAATGCGTATATGACGTGCTGTCCGAGGAGAGGGCTGTGGGCTCGGTAGCCATACTCCCCCGTATTCCTGGTTGTGAGAGAACAAGACAAGAGTGAGGATTCGGGGTGGTGGAGGGATGCTGAAAAACTGTCAAGGAGTGTTAGGTAAGTTTACAGAGTGAATATGCTTCCTCATGCTGATAGATAGGGTAACGTTAGACATGGTATTGTTTGATGACAAGTTTATATTGGATTGATTATTTGTACGTGCTCCTCCCGAACTTTGTTTATGAAACATCATGTGTAGATTCCGCCATCGCGTCTGTTATATCGACAGCGCATTCATTTTAAAAGAGGAACAGAGAGCCGCGACATTTTGTTGGTTGAAAATATGAATGAAGAACATGCGTCATTTACTCCGTTGCTCTGATTGGTTGTAGGTCTATCCAATTGAGTGCAGAGTTTTTTTTTTTCCTGGTTTGGTTGAGACACGCCCCATAATCAAATCTCTATGGAGCAGTATCAGACTCACATTCTGACTAGAATTGAGTATGACGACGTCAGGCTACCAAAATGACATATTTAAACGTTTTTTCCTTGAAAGAAAATGTCTTCCTGCCTTAAAATATCTTGAATGTAACTCGACACCCTTGCCTCATTTAGCATGCGCGGTTCTATGAATATGCAAATGAGCCCCGCCTCCACCCACTCACTCAGCTCAGAGATCCACTGGTTGAAGATCACACGTTGATCTGATTGGTTACAAGGTAGTTTGTGACGTCAGAAACACCAGCGATTTCAAAGCGTGTTTCTGAGACTGTCTTTGGTTCACTGCAGTTTTAAGGAGGAAATACTCAGCAATGGTGTCGACTTATGAATTTACTTACTTATTTGTCTTAAAGCAGATTCAAAAGACCTATTCGGACAGTAAATGTTTCTTGTGGACGTCTGTAAAAATAAATTAGCGTGGCACCTCAGTGATTAAACTCATGCGTTCGGATGGCGATTTATTGACGGTGGAGGAGTGAGTTTTGTAATCCCACGAACCCGGGAACGCTCTGCTCATGTCAGTCACATGATTGTCTGCTGTAAATGAAATGTCATATGCTTGGGAATAAAACGAATAAATGTGTGTGTGTGTGTGTGTGTGTCGGCAGAATATCGAGACCCTGAAGACCACGTGCAGTATGCTGGAGGAGCAGGTGGTGGAGCTGGAGAGCCTGAACGACGAGCTCCTGGAGAAGGAGAGACAGTGGGAGAACTGGAGATCGGCTCTGGAGGACGAGAAGAACCAGGCGGAGCGCAGAACCCGAGACATGCAGAGACTTCTGGACAACGAGAAGCAGAACCGGTAACGCAAGCACACCACGTGTACATTAAACTGATCAAAAGTGACGTTTATAATGTTATAAAAGGTTCTATTTCAAATAAATGCTGTTCTTTTGAACTTTGTTCATCAAAGAATCCTGAAAATAAAATGCATCAGTTTCCACAAAACTGTTTTCAACACTTATAATAATCATAAGTGTTTCATGAGCAACAAATCATCATATTAGAATGTATGAAGGAGGAGTAATGATGCTGAAAATTCAGCTTTGATCACAGGAATAAATTACACTTTACGTTATTAGTAAATTATATTCACATAGAAAACAGATGATTTACATTGGAATAATATTTCACAATTTTTATAGTTTTTACTGTATCTTTGATCCAATAAATGCAGCCTTGGTGAGCAGAAGAGACTCTTTCAAAAATCAATTAAAGTCCCCCTGTGGTGTAAATCCAGCTTTTAATGTAGTTTATGTGTCTATGTGGTGTTTTTAATCTGCTTTAAGACAAAGCATGTGTAAGTTCATAAGTCGACACCATTGCTGAGTATTTCCTCCTTAAAACTGCAGTGAACCAAAGACAGTCTCAAACACACGCTTTGAAATCGCTGGTGTTTCTGACGTCACAAACTACCTTGTAACCAATCAGATCAACGTGTGATTGTCAACCAGTGGATCTCTGAGCTGAGTGAGTGAGTGGAGGCGGGGCTCATTTGCATATTCATAGAGCCGCGCATACTAAATGAGGCGAGGGTGTCGAGTTACATTCAAGATATTTTAAGGCATGAAGAATTTATTTTCAAAGAAAAAACGTTGAAATATGACATTTTTCTGATCAAAGATGAGTTTTAAGGGATACAGGGGGACTTTAAATATATTACTGACACCAAAATGTTGTCACTTGTGTCTGTATATTCTTCTTATATGCATATATTCAATATATCTTGTCATCATGCTCAAACTCGACACAGACACAGTTTTCTCAGTATACTCAGTGTGTGTGTGTGTGTGTGTGTGTGTGTGTGTGTGTGTGTGTGTGTTCCTCCAGGTTGCGAGCGGACCAGCGCAGCTCAGAGTCTCGGCAGGCGGTCGAACTCGCCGTTCGGGAACACAAGGCCGAGATCGTGGCTTTGCAACAGGCGCTGAAGGAACAGAGACTGAAAGCAGAGAGTCTGTCTGATACTGTGAGTTACACAAACACACTCTGCCAAACATGCTTTTCTCACTCAGTACTTTTGTCTTGTTTCCAGTCCAAATATCAAAAAATTCATAAAATCAAGATGCATTTACCTAAAGTAGTTAAACACCATCAGATATTAAGTCATGTTTGCTGGGGAAAGAAATCCAAATGAAGTGAGTTGTTGCTTAAAATGAGAGAAAAGCAAAATGATCTTCCAGTGGGGAAAGAAAAATGATGTTAATTCAAATGGAAAACAATATTATTTTTCTGACCCCGTCGGCAGATCATTTGAAAAACTCACTTCATTTGAATTTTTTCCCCAGAAAACAAGATTTAATATCTCATGTTATTTAACTCATCTAGTAAATGCATTTCGATTTAAGAATTTGTAGATATTTGGACTGGAAACAAGACAAAAATACTAAGTAGGAGGAATATCATTTTTTGCAGTGCACCCGCAACATTTTATCCTGGTTTGCTCCGGCCCTCCGTCTGTGATATTAATATTCATGCCAATATGGAGTTTAACAAGCCTCGATTAAGCGCTCCAGCTGATGGAGATTAATTCAACACTGAGGTGCACATGAACACGTCGCTGCGCATTAGCTGAACACTGAATAACAAAACCCTTCTGCTCCCTCAGATCAGCACCTCTGCTTGACGCCTTCAGAGGTTGTGCTGGTTTTAAGTGTTGTTGTGGTGTTGTTTATTGTGTTGTTTATTGTTGTTTTCAGCTCAATGACCTGGAGAAGAAACATGCCATGCTGGAGATGAACGCGAGGAGCCTCCAGCAGAAACTTGAGACGGAGAGAGAACTCAAACAAAGACTCATGGAAGAGGTGAAACACACACTACTGTAAATGGAGACCGGCCGTAGAATTGAATTGTTCTCAAATTATAATTACAGATAATATAAAAGATCATTTAAAAAATGATATTAAAAACATACATAATATATATGCAAAAAATAATATAAATGCCATCATTTTAAAATGACAGACAATATAATGTAATATTATTGTTATTATATATATATATATATATATATATATATATATGCAAAAATACATATGTTCTCAAAATTATAATTTTACATACTCTATAATAAAATATATGCTAAATAAAAGATAAATTGTATATCTATACCGTGAACGGACATATACTTTAATTGTTCTCAAATTATAATTACAGACACTATGAAATTATATAATATTGTATAATATAATACAATATATATATATATTTGTATTATATATTTGACCTCGATCAAATATATATTAAATAAAATAAAATAAAATAAAAAAATCTATGTGTGTGTGTGTGTGTGTGTGTGTGTGTGTGTGTGTGTGCGTGTGTGTGTGTGTGTGTGTGTGTGTGTGTGTGTGTGTGTGTGTGTTTTTGTGTGTGTGTGTGTCAGCAAGGGAAGCTGCAGCAGCAGATGGACCTCCAGAAGACTCATATCTTCAGACTCACGCAGGGGCTTCAGGACGCACTCGACCAGACAGACATGCTCAAGACTGAGAGAACCGACCTCGAGTACCAGCTGGAGAACATCCAGGTGTCCACACACACACACACACACTCATGCTCAAGACTGAGAGAACCGACCTCGAGTACCAGCTGGAGAACATCCAGGTGTCCACACACACACACACACACACACACACACTCATGCTCAAGACTGAGAGAACCGACCTCGAGTATCAGCTGGAGAACATCCAGGTGTCCACACACACACACACACACACACACTCATGCTCAAGACTGAGAGAACCGACCTCGAGTACCAGCTGGAGAACATCCAGGTGTCCACACACACACACACACACACACACTCATGCTCAAGACTGAGAGAACCGACCTCGAGTACCAGCTGGAGAACATCCAGGTGTCCACACACACACACACACACACACTCATGCTCAAGACTGAGAGAACCGACCTCGAGTATCAGCTGGAGAACATCCAGGTGTCCACACACACACACACACACACACTCATGCTCAAGACTGAGAGAACCGACCTCGAGTACCAGCTGGAGAACATCCAGGTGTCCACACACACACACACACACACACTCATGCTCAAGACTGAGAGAACCGACCTCGAGTACCAGCTGGAGAACATCCAGGTGTCCACACACACACACACACACACACACACACACTCATGCTCAAGACTGAGAGAACCGACCTCGAGTACCAGCTGGAGAACATCCAGGTGTCCACACACACACACACACACACACACACACACTCATGCTCAAGACTGAGAGAACCGACCTCGAGTATCAGCTGGAGAACATCCAGGTGTCCACACACACACACACACACACACACACACACACACACACACACTCATGCTCAAGACTGAGAGAACCGACCTCGAGTACCAGCTGGAGAACATCCAGGTGTCCACACACACACACACACACACACACACACACACTCATGCTCAAGACTGAGAGAACCGACCTCGAGTACCAGCTGGAGAACATCCAGGTGTCCACACACACACACACACACACACACACACACACACACACACACACACACACACACACACTCATGCTCAAGACTGAGAGAACTGACCTCGAGTACCAGCTGGAGAACATCCAGGTGTCCACACACACACACACACACACTCATGCTCAAGACTGAGAGAACCGACCTCGAGTACCAGCTGGAGAACATCCAGGTGTCCACACACACACACACACACACACACACACACACACACACACACACACACACACACACACACACACACACACACACACACACACACACACACACTCATGCTCAAGACTGAGAGAACTGACCTCGAGTACCAGCTGCAGAACATCCAGGTGTCCACACACACACACACACACACTCATGCTCAAGACTGAGAGAACCGACCTCGAGTACCAGCTGGAGAACATCCAGGTGTCCACACACACACACACACACACACACACACACACACACACACACACACACATACACACACACACACACACATACACACTCACTCACTCACTCACACACACACATTCTCACACTCACACACACACTTAGTGTGTGGAAATTACGTTTGATTCTATAATGAAGGATGAGCTGTAATATTATCAGTCATGGAAAACCTGAAAATATCAAGGAATTTTTCAGTTGAAATTGACAGTTTGTCAGTAGAAAATAATTAATGTAAAGTGTAATATAAATGAATCCTTTTCCTGTAATCCTGATGGTAAAATAATGGGAACTCGTCTCTGTCTTCATGTTGTTCTGTTACACTTAAAGACACTTCAGAAGTTAATCGATCACCCGTTTATTCATGCACACCATATTTCACTCTACGTCGTTCGTGCTCAACCAACAACAACCGCACTTCCGGGACCTTCATAATAAGAGTCCCCTTTCCCCTTCGGTAAACAGCCGTGTGTAATCTTAAACAATGTTCAGCACAGAGGTATACATGTGCATGAACACATTTTTAATGTCTTAAACATAACAGTTCTTCCTTCTCGTCTCTCCTCAGGCCGTTTACTCTCACGAGAAAGTGAAAATGGAGGGAACCATCTCACAGCAGACCAAACTCATCGACTTCCTGCAGGCCAAGATGGACCAGCCCACCAAGAAGAAGAAGGTATGTCCTGAAAATATGAAGTCCTGAAAAGTGAAGCCAAATCACAACACAACGAAATCAAGCCACAACACAACAAAATCAGGGCACAACGAAATCAAGCCACGACACAACAAAATCAGGGCACAACACAATGAAATCAAGCCACAACACAACGAAATCAAGCCACAACACAACAAAATCAGGGCACAACGAAATCAAGCCACGACACAACAAAATCAGGGCACAACACAACGAAATCAAGCCTCAACACAACAAAATCAGGGCAGAACACAACGAAATCAAGCCACAACACAACAAAATCAGGGCACAACACAACGAAATCAAGCCTCAACACAACAATATCAGGGCACAACACAACGAAATCAAGCCACAACACAACAAAATCAGGGCACAACGAAATCAAGCCACAACACAACGAAATCAAGCCACAACACAACAAAATCAGGGCACAACGAAATCAAGCCAGAACACAACGAAATCAAGCCACAACACAACAAAATCAGGGCACAACACAACGAAATCAAGCCTCAACACAACAATATCAGGGCACAACACAACGAAATCAAGCCACAACACAACAAAATCAGGGCACAACGAAATCAAGCCACAACACAACAAAATCAAGCCACAACACAACAAAATCAAGCCACAAAACAACGAAATCAGGGCACAACGAAATCAAGCCACGACACAACAAAATCAGGGCAGAACACAACGAAATCAAGCCACAACACAACAAAATCAGGACACAACACAACAAAATCAAGCCTCAACACAACAATATCAGGGCACAACACAACGAAATCAAGCCACAACACAACGAAATCAAGCCACAACACAACGAAATCAAGCCACAACACAACGGAATCAGGGCACAACGAAATCAAGCCACAACACAACGAAATCAAGCCACAACACAACGAAATCAGGGCACAACGAAATCAAGCCACAACACAACAAAATCAAGCCACAACACAACAAAATCAGGGCACAACACAACGAAATCAGGGCACAACACAACGAAATCAAGCCACAACACCACAAAATCAGGGCACAACACAACAAAATCAAGCCACAACACAACGAAATCAGGGCACAACACAACAAAATCAAGCCACAACACAACGAAATCAGGGCACAACGAATTCAAGCCACGACACAACGAAATCAAGCCACAATACAATGAAATCAAGCCACAACACAATGAAATCAAGCCTCAACACAACAAAATAAAGCCACATTACAACGAAATCAAGCCACAAAACAACGAAATCAAGCCACAACACAACAAAATCAGGGCACAACGAAATCAAGCCACAACACAACAAAATCAAGCCACAACACAACGAAATCAGGGCACAACAAAATCAAGCCACAACACAACGAAATCAGGGCACAACAAAATCAAGCCACAACACAACAAAATCAGGGCACAACACAACGAAATCAGGGCACAACACAACGAAATCAAGCCACAACACCACAAAATCAGGGCACAACACAACAAAATCAAGCCACAACACAACGAAATCAGGGCACAACACAACAAAATCAAGCCACAACACAACAAAATCAAGCCACAACACAACAAAATCAGGGCACAACACAACGAAATCAGGGCACAACACAACGAAATCAGGGCACAACACAACGAAATCAAGCCACAACACCACAAAATCAGGGCAC
The DNA here is from genome assembly GCA_021464565.1 of Rutilus rutilus. Lineage (NCBI taxonomy): Eukaryota > Metazoa > Chordata > Actinopteri > Cypriniformes > Leuciscidae > Rutilus > Rutilus rutilus. The sequence continues at coordinate 47,770,847 of JAJAQA010000007.1, forward strand.
AACACAACAAAATCAAGCCACAACACAACAAAATCAAGCCACAACACAACGAAATCAGGGCACAACGAATTCAAGCCACGACACAACGAAATCAAGCCACGACACACCGAAATCAAGCCACATTACAACGAAATCAAGCCACAACACAATGAAATCAAGCCACAACACAACGAAATCAAGCCACAACATGGCGAAAACAACACACTTGATTTCATTCTTTGGGTTGTGGCTTGAAGTCATTGGGTTGTGGCTTGATTTCGTTGTAATGTGGCTTGTTATGTTTGAACATTAGTCAGCCAATCAGAGTCTAATAATAGATAATCGAACAATATTAATGAATAACATTGGTTATGGGTCATAATGTGAAGATGATTGTCAGCTGTATCGTGTGCTCTGTGTGTGTAGGGTATATTCGGGCGCCGGCGTGAGGAGGTCGGCGTCACGGCTAACGGAGCCACAGCGCTATCGTCTCAGCCTGCCTTGCCTCTCCAGTACAGCGACATGAAGTCTGCGCTGGAGAAAGAGAGATCTCGATGCTCGGAGCTCGAGGAGGCGCTGCAGAAGATGAGGATCGAGCTGCGATCCTTACGGGAAGAGGGTGAGGCATTCAGTAACAGTTACTCCATCTTAGAGTATCTAGAGCTGCATTATAATTGTTAAACTGATTATTTTGTTCAAATTATTATCACATTTATCAATCAGGGTTCCCACGTGTCCTGGAAAAATAATGCATTTTTTGTTTCTCCATCATTTTTAACTCGATTGATTATGCTGTTCGCAATGGTTCATGGGATCGTAGTTCTTTCCCTCACTAAAGCTGTGAAGGACACTTTTACATTCACATTTAGTCTTATTGCAAAACATTTAATTGTAGCTGAATATCATGAAAACAAATCAACAGGCTAAAGAACTCTCACACAAGCAACTTTTAAAAATACCATAGAAAAGCAACTAGCATAACTAATATACATTTCCAGCATTATTAAAGACAAGTAAACACTCGGTAATTAAAAAAGAACAAATAAAAAATGAGCAATCACGACAAATAGATACAACTGAACAAAGACACGATTGAAATAGTGTTTTAAGATTTTCAGGTGTTCAGGTACAGAAACTAATCAAATGTAGAATAACACTGCACTTTATGAATAAAATATACATTACAAAGATAGTTACAAATGTTATTCAGTCAAGAATGAGTGAATTTTCTGTCTTTTCAGCAGGAATATTAGTGTTATTATAGAGCAGGAATATTAGGCTGCTCTCACTTTAAGAGTTACTCAGCTCAGACTTCACACACGCCCTCAGCACAGAAAATAGCACTTGTATGGTTTAAAATCACATTCAAATTGCTTTTCTGTACCCGCGTTTTGAATGTGTGCGCAGCACAGAACACAGCGCATGAGTCGTCTCGCGCTTGAATTGTTAAAAGTCATATTGAAATGCTCATAAAGGAATCGATCAATTTTATAACAAGTATCCAATTCCTGACCTCAAGTATTCGATTCCAGAATTGGAATAGATTTTTGATTCCCAACCCTACTTATAACGCTTTAAAGGTGCAGTGTGTAAGTTTTAGCGGCATCTAGTGGTGAGGTTGTGAACTGCACCCAACAGAAGTTACGGTGGCCGACAGGAAGTGATGTCGTCGTCTGAGACAGCAGAGAGGAGCCAGTTAAACAATGAGGTTTCTTTACAAAGATAAATTAAGAAATTATATTTACTTTATTATTCAGTAAAATGTTATTGTGAATATTATTGTCACCTGTTCATCATTGTGTCAGTGTTTTATTCACTGACTTTAGCTGAAGCTTCTCTGCACGAAGAACAACATAGTGACGAAACGCGCTTGTCCGCTCAGGGCCACCGTAGAAACATGTGGATGTAAGCGGACCCGCGGTGTGTGTAGAGAGAAATGCCTCATTCTAAGCTAATAAACACACAACGCTTCATTATGTAAGATCTTTATACACCACTGAAAACATAGTTATGTTTATGATATTGCATTTCTGTCAACAGATCCTTCTAAATATCACACACTGCACCTTTAACAAAGACTTTTTTAATAATCCCTATGGGGAAGATGAATGGGAATAATACTTGAAAAAGTGTGCGGGCGCTAATACTAGGGATGCACGATAATGCATTTTGGCCGATATTCGATATGCCGATATTTTCAAACTAATTTTGTCCGATGCCGATACCGATACCGATATATACACATTTTCCCCCTGATATATTTACACTTTAATTTTACTGAAGAGAAATCCAAGTCTCTCTCCTGTACTACCTTTACTGTATTACACTCATGTGTTGTAGATAAGGCAATTTACAAGACAAACAAAACAACATTTGATTCTACCATAAATGTATAATTTTACAAATGTAGACAGACATTCACCCCTGAAAAATAGGTAAATTATTTATGCCATTGCCACAGTTTCAGTTCACAAGTTCAGACATTAAACTTCAGTCCTTAGAAGTAAAATAAATAGAAAAAAAAATTGAAATAATTTTTTTTACATCTTCTCCTACTTGAACAGGTCTACCAAATGCTCCCCTGTTTTCGGTGCTGATGCGGTGGTGACCCGTTCATGTACTGTAACATGTAAGGGTGGCGCTGCCAATAAAGCAGTGTTGGGAAAGTTCACTTTCTACATGAACTAGTTCAAAGTTCAGTTCACAAATTTTAAAATGAACTAGTTCAGTTCATAGTTCATATAGGCCTACTCAAAATTTTGAACTAAGTTCACAGTTCCAAAAATGAACTAGTTCATAGTTCTTTTTTTCCATGTTGTTGCGAGATATTATTTTTCAAAATGATTACCACAGCCCCCACAGACAATTATTTTATCAGTTTTAACACTGAAGATATGCGTCAGATTTTTTCCCATCTTCACCGACCTTATCATAAAACTCGTTTAAATGATCATACGACGCCTCCTTGCTGCTTTTTGTTTTGATTTGTAACGTAAGTGATGAGTCGTTCATGAAAGACTCGAGGTGAAGTAATTAGCCTATTTATGTTCCCTGTAAACGATTTTTGACTGCATTATAATGATTTCTTAATTCAGAATATGATCAAGATTGCGTAGGTGGATGTGTTCGGGGAATTTGCCAGTTAATAGTAACATTTAAAGCCCCTTAAATGAACGAAATGACTCGAAAAAAGATTTGTTCATTTTGATGAACGAGATCGAACAAGAGGTCGAACACGGGTGGCTGGTGTTGCCAGATTGGGTGTTTTTTCCGCTACATATTAAGGGCGGTTTACGGTGGGTTTTAGGTGGGTTTTCGCCTGGAAGGCTTTATAGAAATCTGGCATCCTACTGAACGAAGTTAAACTGAGAGAGCGTGGCGTTCACAGACACCAGAATGAACGAGTTCACAGTAACGTTCATCAGGCAGTAATGCGGTACGTTCAGTTCACGTTCGCCCAAAATATGAACGAGTTCATGAACTATCGTTCAATGAACGCGTTCAGGCACAACACTGCAATAAAGCAACTGTAACTGTCACAGAGAAGCGCAAAAGTAATGATTATGAATATGTCAAATATAGCAAGGAGACATTTTAATTGTTTATTAATAAACAAGTGTTTTCTGTGTCGGCTGCAAAGATGAAGTTGACTGACTCGCGATCTTCGGAGTAGGCTCGCGAGTCAGTCAACTTCATCTTTGCAGCCGACACAGTGAACGCGCCAGGGAGAAATGCACATTTCGGATTACATAGTTTTCTTTCGTTTTGAATTGTTATGTTTAAAAAATATGATTTCAAACGTTCTGTAGATAATAGATATATTTATCAGGTCTGTGAGGCAAGTAAGCTATATGCTGAGTTTCGTTTCATTTATGAGACGAACTCCAGTTCACGCGCGCGCCTCTGTGTCGTGATATCTATTATCTGGTTTACTTATTATTTATTAGGCTAAATCCAGGCAAGTGGTTGATGAAACATTTTTTAAAATTAAGATACAATTAATACAAAACGAAATTCACTTAGAAAGGCTTTGCGCTTTCTGTTTGAGGTCTCTGTGGAAGTTTTAAAGCAGTCTCTATCAGTGCCACTTTCAGAGCGCTCACGTCCGTAACCGAGAACTGTCACTGTTTTTCCTCATAAATGCGAACACGAAAAATAAAATAAAATGAATATTTTATGCTCTGTGGAGAGCATAGTAGCTTGGAGAGTTTACATAAGTAAGCTACAGGACATCGTCTTTCGAAACATGACCTGCACGAAAGAAAAAAATAAATACTGCGGCATTCTACCCAGCACTTCTGAAAATGCACTTGCGAATGCGTCTCTGTCCCCAGCACATCTCAAACCAAACTGATGCTCATGCTAGAAATGCCTCCACATGTTGGAAGTTTAAGTTGCTGGCACTCATGCTATGTTCACGGTCGTCACGTGCACATAGGAAACACGCCACCCTATCGGCAAGGCTCATCGGCAGAAATATTCATATCGGCCGATGCCGATGATGGTCATTTAAAGCTTTTATCGGCCGATACCGATGTTGTGCCGATATCATCGTGCATCCCTAGCTAATACACTCTATTATATCCGTCTTACATATTTCCTGCTGTTTCCTCCAGATGATGTGAATGTGATGATGTTGTTGAGGATCTTCTCTGTGTGTCTCTCAGCGGCTCATTTTAAAGCGCAGGAGCACGCGGCTCCGTCCACGCCGGCCTCGGCCCGTCAGCAGATCCTCATGTCGGCCATCGTGAAGTCTCCGGAGCGCCAGCCCAATCCCAGCAGCCTCTTGAACCCCTCGAGCTCGGCCCGTCGCAAGGAGAGCTCCACGCCGGAGGGTCAGTACGCTAATGCACCTGTGTGTTTCATACAAACTAAAGTGTTGTGTACACTACCAGTCAAAAGTTTGGGGTCGGTAAGTCTCTTCTGCTCACCAAGGCTGCATTTATTTGATTAAAAATACAAAAGAAATACTGTAACATTGTGAAATATTATTCTAATGTAAATCATCTGTTGTCTATGTGAATATATATTTAGTAAAGTGTAATTTATTCCTGTGAATGTTCAGCATCATTACTCCAGTCTTCGGTGTCACATGATCCTTCAGAAATCACTCTAATATGATGATTTGATGCTCAAAAAACATTCATTATTATTATGAATGTTGAAAACAGTTGTGTATTTTTTATTTCAGGATTCTTTGAATATAAAGTTCAAAAGAACAGCATTTATCTGAAATAGAAGCTTTTGCAACATTAAACACTAAGAATTTTTATTTTATTTTTTGAGGGAAAGAAATTCAATCAATACTTTTATTCATCAAGGATAAATTAAATTAAGTGACAGTAAAGACATTTATAATGTTACAAAAGCTTCTTTTGAATCATGAAAAATAAAACGTATGACAGTTTCCACATAAATATCTGTTTCCAACACTGATAATAATCATAAATGTTTCTTGATCATCAAATCCTCATATTAGAGTGATTTGTGAAGGATCATGTGACACTGAAGACTGGAGTAATGATGCTGAACATTCAGCTTTGATCACAGGATATAAATTACACTTTACTGTATATTCACATAGAAAACTTGTCATAATATTTAACAATATTACTTCTTATTTTTATTTTTTTTCTATCAAATAAATGCAGCCTTGGTGAGCAGAAGAGACTTCTTTTAAAAACATTTAAAAATCGCGACAATCCCAAACTTTAGAGTGTGTGTGTGTGTGTGTGAGAGATTCTGTCAGTATCACAGATGAATGAAGCTCATGTCGTCTGGAGATCAGTGGTTCTCTCTCTCTCTCTGTCGCTGGTTCTTTCTCTCCTCATGTTTCTGTCCTGCACTCTTGCTTTCTCTGCGTCTGCTCCGTCGAGTCTGAGAGCTGTTTCTCTTCTGCTCTTTCAGAAAAGAGGAGGGTGACGTTTGAAAGTAAGTGTCTTTCTCTCTCTATCTCCGTTTCTGTCCCTCATCATCATCATCATCTGCTGTCGCTCTGAGATCAGCTCAGATGTGTTTAGTTCAGGGTTGTGCGCTGATGGGAATCAGATGCCACTGATAGTGAAAAACCCTTAGCAACCCCCCCACAACACTGTAGCGTCATGAGTTTTGATTGCAGTTTGAGCTAAATATATATTTTTTAATAATTAGTCATTAGTATCTCATTCTAATTAGAGTTTTGCTTTCAGCTAGGCTGTAGATTCTGTGAGTTTTATTTACAATGTCCAACTAGGGCTGTGCGACATATACATCATCTATGATTATTTTAATTATGTGCGATCTGACATCATCAAGGATGTCCCTCATTAGTGCGCTTGAGCGTTTAGAGATGATTAGTCTTTTAAAATGCATTTATTTCCTCTGTATGTCTTTTATATTTAGATAATTTATTATAGTTAATCAATATCACATGAAGAGTGCTGTTTTTTTTCTCCAAATATCAGCATGATTACAAATATGACATTTATTTTATACAACAGTTCAATAACACAAGAAGTTAATTATATTTTAGACACAATATTGCCTGTTTTTGCTCTATTTCTCCAACAAAAGTAGTTCCGCTCAGAGCCTCAGGACAGTGTTGCGTCTCTGAGGGCCACACGGCAGTGTTTCGCTGCTGAATGAACGATCGGTTGAGTTAAAGGGTTAGTTCAGCCAGAAATGAAAGTTCTGTCAGTAATTTCTCTCCCTCATGTTGTTCAACCCCTTCAGACTGTCGTTCATCTTCTGAACACAAATGAAGATATTGTTGATTAAATCTGAGAGCTGTCTCACTCCTCATAGGCTTCTCTGTTAGTGAAACTTGCCGGTCCAGAAAGTTAGTAAAGACAATGTTTAAAACAGTCCAGTGACTACAGCGGCTCAACCTTAAGGTTATCAAGCGACGAGAATACTTTCTGTGCGCAAAAACAAACTCAAATAACGACTTTATTCAACTCTTCATGTTCTTCTGTGTGTCTCTGAGTGAGTTCACGTAGTGTAACAGCACAGCGCTTCTGGGTCGTACGTAGGGCTGGGTATCGTTAAAAAAATTTCGATACCGATACCGATACCTTGATTTCGATACCGATTCCTGATCGATACTTTTTTCGATACCAATTTTATGAAATCCATTTTAACAAGATTACATAACACATTACCTCAGAAAAACTTTGGTTTTATTTTTTCAGTTTGACTCATGCTCCTTAGTCAGTGCACAAAGGAACAAAAAAAGCACAAAGGAACAAAATATTCCTTATACATATACATAAGGTACAAAATATTTTTTTTATAAAGAGCTCATGCTCACCAAAGCTGAATTTATTTCATCAAAAATACAGTAAAACTTGTAATATTGTGGAATAGTATTACAATTTAAAATCTTATTTGAATATATTTCAAAATGTAATTTATTCCTGTGTTGTCAAAGCTGAAATATGAAAACAGTTTTTGGAAGGTCATTTTTGATCACTTTAATGCATGCTTACTGAAAAAAAATTCTGACCAACACGTTTTTGAACGGCAGTGTACATTCAGTAGGTCATTATTGCAATATAAACACAGTCAGAGTGATCAACAAGGTATCTCTTCATTTACCAGTCGAAGACGCAGCAACTTTCTGCTCTTATGTTTACTCCGTGCACTGTCAAGGGCTTCATCATATCTGTCGCGGTACCGTCTTTGCAGCCATTATTTTACCACAAATACTGCATCGCGCGCTGTTGGCATCGAGCCTGGAGAAATGTAGCCACACTTTTGATCGACTTTTCCACATCTTTAGGGTATTGTGAGTGTGTGTGCTTGCGTGTCATTGAGTATGTGCGCGAGTTTGTGTGTGTGTGCTCGCGTCCATAGGCTCGCGTCTCATGAGAATGTGCGTGGACAGTTTGTGTGCGCGCGCGCGTCTCATAAGAGTATGTGTGTAGAGCAAGCGGGAAGGAAGTCGACCGGAAGTTGAAGTCGGCCGGGTGCCGACATCTTGTAGCAGAACTTCACCTGCAGTTAGCATCCCATTGACTCCCATTCATTTTGGCGTCACTTTGACAGCGAATAACTTTACATCTGAGGCGTTTAAAGACTCCATTGGTCCATTATTTATTTCTAAAGAAACACGACAATGTATAAAATGCTCCATTACCTTGTAGCTTATGTTATGGCCCTGTAGAAGCAGTTTTAGTAAAAGTAGGCTAACGATTGCGTCATACCTACGCGACTCTCTGTCGCACAGTAGAGAGATTACCGTATGGACAGGAGGAGAAGCTCGCGAGCAATCGGGAGGACGTCGAGGCAAAATGACAATATAATTAATCAGAATACCTAGCAAAAGTTGCTCCTGCTCCTAGCTCATGGACACCGCCTACTCACACTATCCGTCTCTGCAAGTTTCGGAAGGGAATGATTCAGATTTCTCTTGGCACAGCTACTAGAAGACAGACGGGTTGCTCACGTGGTCCGTGTAACGCTTTGCTCGGTTTGAGTCTGCGCGTCAGGAAAGGAAGTGCTAAGAAATCGCTGAAAATGGGCTTCACTTGTCTCAATTGAGTTCCAATGGGGTCGCTGTGTCCATTTCTTTTACTGTCTATGGTGTAGAGTTTGCGTGTATGTGCGTGAGCGAATTTAGGCGTGTCGTTGTGCATTTCATATGTATTTGTTTGAGCACTGACGTTGACGAGTTAACCCCTTAGGTATCGAAATCTGGTACCGAAAAACAAGTCATTTTTCGATACTCGATAGTATCGAGGCAATTCGGTCGGTACCTAAAAAGTATCGAACTCGGTACCCAGCCCTAGTCGTACGTAAGAACGGAGGCTCACTATTGGCCAGCATCTCACACATGACCAGCGTCAGCCAATAGTGAGCCTCCGTTCTGACGTACGACCCAGAAGCGCTGCGCTGTTACACTACGTGAACTCACTCAGAGACACACAGAAGAACATGAAGAGTTGAATAAAGTCATTATTTGAGTTTGTTGTATCTGCAGGTTAAACACATTCATGTTCCTCTGATCTGTATTAGACAGTGTGTGTGTAAAAGCATCTAAACTTCAGATGCAGCTTCTGTGTTTCCTCTGCAGCGCAAACATGAATTTAGTTGATACTGATTTTATTTGATTGGTAACAGCCCTATTGTGTCTTATTGTCATTGAATTTATTGAATAAATGTAAGAATTTGACACAAAAGTAGATTTATAAAGCTTTATAAAGTAGAAAAAATTCCAGAAAATATAAGAGGTATCTTTTTTTGTCAATATCGCACATCAAACACAATATTTACGTATTTTTTTCCATTATAAACCTAAAGTTCTTAAATCAAGATACATTTACTTGAGATGCAAAATGACATTATACTCCGTATCGACAAACTCTGCTTCTGCTCTCAAGATTTCTGCTTTCCCATCCTCCTTTTACTCTGAGCTGAAGCATGTGATCGCCTCCTCTCTCGATGATGCTTCTGTTCGCATGTTTTGCTCATGGTTTTGTTCTGGCCGTTGCTCTGCTGCTGGACTGATGATCTGTGACATCACTCACACTCAAGAGATGCTCAAGAGGACATTATTAACCCACACTAACTGTGTGTGTGTGTGTGTGTGTGTCTGTAGAGTATGGTCGGCGTGTGAAGGAACGGATGCACCACAACATCCCTCATCGGTTCACGGTGGGGCTCAACATGAGAGCGGCGAAATGTGCCGTTTGTCTGGATACGGTTCACTTCGGCCGACAAGCTGCTACGTGCCTGGGTATGAAAAAGACACACACACACACACACACACTCACTCAGAAAACAAACTTAAAAAGGTCTTAAAAAATTTGCACTTCCACAAATGAAGGCCTTAAAATGGTCTTAAAGGGATACTTCACCTCTGGAAAGATGAATGTGTACTTAAAATGGGTCATTTATGTAGTAGAAATGCTAAATTATTTTTGAATTTGGAGCTTTCTAGACTGAGAAAAGCCAGAAAATTTATTTTTGGCTCATGTGGATGAAAGACAACAACTCCCAGAATGCACTTGCTTGGCTGCCCTACGAGGCCACTCCCAAGCCACGCCTACCAGTAAGAGAGCGGCTACTAGTGAGTCTCCGTGACGAGTCTGCCCGGGATTTTCGAGATCGCCCAAAATGTCCGGGATTCGGCTTTTGCGTTCTACAGTCGCCATTCATCATGTTGACTGTGGCGAGCAGGACGAGACTGAGGGCCGCGGGAGAACGGCACGAGGCCGGTGGCGTGATTACTGATGAGCGGTACCTGTGAGACGCACCGGTCTCGTATCTCTCAATCTTCTTAGCAATGCTATAACGCACATCAACCGATCACTTGTTTAGCGTTCATGTAAACACTACGTTCAGATTCACCAATCGGAATGAATTCAGTTAGATTGAAACAAAAGGTGTGCATGTAAACAATGAATGGCGACTGCAGAAAGCAAAAGCCGAATCCCGGACATTTTGGACGATCTCGACGGCCGGACGTGTCCAGGAAAAAGAGGATGGTCTGAGCAAGAGCAAGAGCCTGCTAGCTTAGCTTCCAAAGAAAGATGGCTGACACTATGTGTACATTCTGTGAGTGAGATCCCTATATGGGTGGGTTGAGGACATGCGGGACAGCTCCTCCTACGGACTGTAGTCTCTCGCCTCTGGCCAAAAAATCCTCCGATGACGTAAAATGATGATTTTTGCATCATCGGAGGATTTTTTCCAGACAAAAAATGCATAAATCTCTCGTCTCAGGGGGACATGAGGGAGGGAAGCACGGTAATTCGAAAACACTACGGGTTTTCTACTGATACAAAGCTTAATGCTAAATGCTGAAGTATCCCTTTAAATAAGAGCAGAAAGTCTTGGCATTAAATGTTGCATGCATTGCAAAAAATGAATATTTCCTCAGTAATTTTTGTACTGTTTACAAATATTACCCATACAAATATCAGTTTAAATCAAGATAAATTTACTTGAGATGCAAATGTAAAGTGAAGTCTTGGAAAATGTAATAAAATTAGTGAACAAATATCTGTCAAAACTTCTAAATTAAGCAGATTTTTCTGAGCCCATTGGTAGATATTTGTTTTTGCTTTAGTCACGAGCTTAATTTTGATTAATTTCACGGAAAACAATTCATATTTCATGTCATTTTACATCTGAAGTGAAAGTATCTTGATTTAGGAATCTTTTTTGCAGTCTGATCAGAAGGTACAGTAAAAGATATTTCCATATTGTTGTGGTTTTGAGCAAAAATTATTCAAGCTTCTTTTTTTTTTGTAAAATGAATTTAAAAGTAACGTGTTGGACGATGAATTTTCAAACTCAGAAGTGTTTCTCCATAAACATTAACGTTTAGAGAACATATTGATGTATTGACTTCCCTTACTTGATCTTAAAAAGGTCTCAAATTTACTATCATAAAATCTGATGCTACTTATCAGTGTTGAAAACAGTTGTGATAAACTGTGATAAATTATATTTAAGGATTCTTTGAATAGAAAGTTCATAAGAACAGCATTTTTTTAATTATTTATTGGGGGTTTTCCCCCCATCATTTTTCTATGTAAACATGCGTTTGATGGACGTCACTGACCTAAAAATGTGCTCAAGTTAAAAGACGTTCGAGGTTTAGAAAACATGTCTGATGACTTGGTACTTTTTCATTCCACTTCCTAATATTTGTCCTCAGAAGACAAGTTTGTACCTTTATTGATTGTTAAATATTCAGTATTTGGAGACGATTTGTTGATCTTTGCTCACCTGCTCGCATCCCTCGTCTCTCTTTCCCTTCTCTCCCTCAGAGTGTCGAACTCTCTGCCACCCGAAGTGTTCCCCGTGTCTGCCTGCGACCTGTGGGCTCCCGGTGGAGTTCGCCACACACTTCTCCGAGGCTCTGTGTCGGGATAAAGCCAGCTCACCCGCCCTGCAGGTCAAAGAGGCGTCGGGTCACGTGCGTCTGGAGGGCTGGATGAAGCAGCCCAGGTCAGATCATTCAGAGTCTTAAAAAGTATTCAAAATTGATAAATAAATGTACAGAAAATTATGGCCCTCAAAGGTGGGATCAGTAGTTTTTGAAATATGCTGTTGGCCAATGTTGATATTTGAAATCAACCCAAGCAAACACAGCCCTTCTTCATTGCTCCGCCTCCAAAACTCACTCTCCAATCCTAACAGCCGAGCCGGCTCTCTCCAATCCCCTGCAAGCGAGTCGAGTGCACTAACAATAACACTAAACACCACATTCACTTGCAGTCGTCAGCGCGACTCCACTAGCTGTCCTCCGTTACACACGCAATCCAAGAGCGGACGACGTCTGTTTATCAGAGCAGAAGCACAACAGAATAATGCTTCACGAAAAATAAAGCGCAGATGATGAACGAATGACAAGGAGCGTACAGTACACAGTAGTAATTATAAACAAGAGTTGGTTGTTAGTTGCCAACAGCAGCTCCAGACACACAATGACACTCAAACCCAGTGTTACTCACGTTACTCACGTGTTACACTGTGTTACTCATGTGTTACCCGGTGTTACTCACGCGTTACCCGGTGTTACTCAGTGTTACTCATGTGTTACCCAGTGTTACTCACGCGTTACCCGGTGTTACTCAGTGTTACTCATGTGTTACCCAGTGTTACTCACGCGTTACCCGGTGTTACTCACGCGTTACCCAGTGTTACTCACGCGTTACACAATGTTACTCACACGTTACCCAGTAGTGTTACTCGCGCGTTACACCATGTTACCCAGTGTTACTCATGTGTTACCCAGTGTTACTCATGTGTTACCCGGTGTTACTCACGCGTTACCCGGTGTTACTCACGCGTTACCCAGTGTTACTCACGCGTTACACAATGTTACTCACACGTTACCCAGTAGTGTTACTCGCGCGTTACACCATGTTACCCAGTGTTACTCATGTGTTACCCAGTGTTACTCATGTGTTACCCGGTGTTACTCACGCGTTACCCGGTGTTACTCACGCGTTACCCAGTGTTACTCACGCGTTACACAATGTTACTCACACGTTACCCAGTAGTGTTACTCGCGCGTTACACCATGTTACCCAGTGTTACTCACGTGTTACCCAGTGTTACTCACGTCACGTGTTACCCAGTGTTACTCATGTGTTACCCAGTGTTACTCATGTGTTACCCAGTGTTACTCACGTGTTACTCAGTGTTACTCACGTGTTACCCAGTGTTACTCACGCGTTTAACCGTGTTACTCACGTGTTACCCAGTGTTACTCACGTCTTACCCGGTGTTACTCACGTTACTCACGTGTTACTCATGTGTTACCCAGTAGTGTTACTCGCGCGTTACACCATGTTACTCATGTGTTACTCATGTGTTACCCAGTGTTACTCACGTGTTACTCGGTGTTACCCAGTGTTACTCACGCGTTACACCGTGTTACCCAGTGTTACTCGTGTGTTACTCAGTGTTACTCGTGTGTTACTCAGTGTTACTCACGTGTTACTCAGTGTTACTCACGTGTTACCCAGTGTTACTCACGCGTTTAACCGTGTTACTCACGTGTTACCCAGTGTTACTCACGTCTTACCCGGTGTTACTCACGTTACTCACGTGTTACTCATGTGTTACCCAGTGTTACTCACGTGTTACCCGGTGTTACTCACGCGTTTAACCGTGTTACTCACGTGTTACCCAGTGTTACTCACGTGTTACCCAGTGTTACTCACACGTTACCCAGTAGTGTTACTCGCGCGTTACACCATGTTACCCAGTGTTACCCAGTGTTACTCATGTGTTACCCAGTGTTACTCACGTGTTACTCGGTGTTACCCAGTGTTACTCACGCGTTACACCGTGTTACCCAGTGTTACTCGTGTGTTACTCAGTGTTACTCGTGTGTTACTCAGTGTTACTCACGTGTTACTCAGTGTTACTCACGTGTTACCCAGTGTTACTCACGCGTTTAACCGTGTTACTCACGTGTTACCCAGTGTTACTCACGTCTTACCCGGTGTTACTCACGTTACTCACGTGTTACTCATGTGTTACCCAGTGTTACTCACGTGTTACCCGGTGTTACTCACGCGTTTAACCGTGTTACTCACGTGTTACCCAGTGTTACTCACGTGTTACCCGGTGTTACTCACATGTTACCCAGTGTTACTCATGTGTGAACCAATGCTTTTATCTGAAGAGTTTTTTAAAAAATCATTCTGATTTTTCTTTTTTTTCCTTTTTTTTATCAGTGGGTTTTTTTTTGGTCTGTGAATTATATTAAATACTATTAGGGCCGGACCATAAAAATCCATACCCAGCTTTTTATAACTCCAGCAGATGTTATTCAGTGTCCTGTCACTGAGTGTGTGTGCGTGTGTGTGTAGGAATGGTAAGAGGGGTCAGCAAGGCTGGGAGCGGAAGTACGTCGTGTTGGACGGGACTAAAGTATCGATCTACGAGTCCGAGCCGTCAGAAGGTACAGGTCCACTCTTTCAGATCACTCGCTGGGGTCTGGTTGAGTGTGTGTGTTCTGAACCCCTGTGTGTGTGTGTGTGTGTGTTTCAGACTCAGTGAAGCCGCTGGAGGAGTTTGAGTTGTGTTTGCCGGACGGAGATGTGACGGTTCACGGAGCCGTCGGAGCGTCTGAACTCATCAACACGGCCAAATCAGGTCAGAAAACACACACAGAAGAATGAATGAAATCATTGAACACAGGGCTCAACACTAAGGGTCCACAAAAAACAAAACAAAAAAGTTTTGACCATGTAACATTGTATTCTAATAAATAAGCCACCAAAATTTTACATACCAGTGAAATTTCACAATTCTTGATTGATTTCGATACCCCAGCAAAAACTGGGGTACACTAACTGATATAAAGTTACAAATAAACAAATTACAAGCAACAGCTCATATAAATACAACAGAACGAAGCAAGTCTAACAGAATTCAGGGACAGAAACTGAATAATCAAACGTAAAATAACACTGCATCGTCTTGACAGTGTAAATTAAAGGGATAGTTCACCCAAAAATAAAAATTTGCTGTTAATTTACTCATCCAAGATGTAGGTGTCTCTTTTCCTTCAGTAGAGTAAAGCAAAGTAGATTTTTATCTGAAACTGTAGTATGTGTCTGTGATGGGTCGGTTCAGGGGTCGGAGGTCAGGTTAGGCCATAGAAAATATCATTAACCTGGACAATGGAAAATCAAATAGCAATGGAAGTCTATGAAATGTCCTCACTGATATAGTAAAACAAACGTGTGTGTGTGTGTGTGTGTGTGTGTGTGTGTGTGTGTGTGTGTGTGTGTGTGTGTGTGTGTGTGTGTGTGTGTGTGTGTGTGTGTGTGTGTGTGTGTGTGTGTGTGTGTGTGAAACCCATATTGAATCTGTACATTGACAATAAATGGCAAATGGAATGGAACAAATGCGAAAATAACAAATTATATGAGGTGATTCCAGTACTAAATCAAGGAGGTAATTGTTGTTATTCTGTAAAGACATGACCAGGTTGTGTATTCGAGATGCTGAATTGGACATTCAAGACTCACTCGTTTATATTTATTGAAAGAGGAAGAGAAACCAGTTTGTGTAAGAATTTCATGAGTGTAAAACATATTTTAATAGAAATGTCCTTTTATAAATTATATTAGACAACATTTTTATTCAGAAAATATATTAATGGACATTTTTAAAAAGGTTTCTCCTGGAATAATTGTAGAATTTCTGACAAATATTAAATTGAAAGATTCTATGTAAATGTTATTATTGCCCGAATTTACCAGAGAACTAGAAGTAGGAATAAATGAATGTTTGCACCCGTTACTCCTAACAGAGGGAGATCTAAACCGAGATCCTGAGGGTAAACACTGAAACTCAGAGTAGAGGGGATGGGAACGAACCAATCAGATAGAGTGGGCTTTTCTAAATACCTGCCGATTAAACAGGACGGGAGGGGGACTCTGCTCAATTCCTGAAATTATTGTAATCATAATTATTTTTTAAATTGAAATACTGTTGATTGCCACGAATATGAATAAATATGTTAAATCATAAATAAGTGTGTGTGTGTGTGTGTGTGTGTGTGTGTGTGTGTGTGTGTGTGTCAGATATCCCATACGTGCTGAAGCTGGAGTCTCATCCTCACACCACATGTTGGCCGGGTCAGTCTCTGTACTTCATGGCTCCCAGTTTCCCAGATAAACAGCGCTGGGTTGCAGTTCTGGAGTCAGTGGTCGCCGGAAGCCGAGGATCCCGAGAGAAAACCGAAGCGGACTCGGTGAGTTTCATCATCACTCCTGTGTTTGCTTAAAGGAGGAGGTCACTTTAAAATGAACATTAGCCCATGGTTTACTCCCCCTCAAGTCATGCTAGCTGTATATGACTCTCTTCTTTCAGACGATAACAGAGTTATATTATTACATGTCCTGCTCTTCCAAGAGCTCCACACGGCTCCTGGGGTTATTAAAGGCCTTCTGAAGCGAAGCGATGAGTTTTTGTAAGAAAAATATCCACATTCAACACGTTACAAAGTAAAATTTTAGCTTCCAGCCAAACGAACATACTCAGTCTACTTACGCCTAAAGCAGAGCTACACAACTCATGACGTCAGTATTAGCGTAGCGCGTCATGGCGCAGCGTAAATATCAGCATTAGTTGCGCTCAGACTAAAGTCGAGTCTGTATGTTCGTTTGGCCGGAAGCTCGTTATTTTACTTTATAAAGTTTTAAATATGAATATTTTTCTTACACAAACGATTCGCTTCAGAATGCCTTTATTAACCTCCCGGATCCAGCACTTTATGATGCACTTATGATGATAGATGATGGATAGATGCACTTTTATGATGGATAGATGCACTTTTATGATGGACAGATGCACTTTTATGATGGACAGATGCACTTTTATGATGGATAGATGCACTTTTATGATGGACAGATGCACTTTTATGATGGATAGATGCACTTTTATGATGATAGATGCACTTTTATGATGATAGATGCACTTTTATGATGGACAGATGCGCTTTTATGATGGATAGATGCACTTTTATGATGGATAGATGCACTTTTATGATGGACAGATGGATTTTTATGATGGACAGATGCACTTTTATGATGGATAGATGCACTTTTATGATGATAGATGCACTTTTATGATGATAGATGCACTTTTATGATGGACAGATGCGCTTTTATGATGGATAGATGCACTTTTATGATGGATAGATGCACTTTTATGATGGACAGATGCACTTTTATGATGGACAGATGCACTTTTATGATGGATAGATGCACTTTTATGATGATAGATGCACTTTTATGATGATAGATGCACTTTTATGATGGACAGATGCACTTTTATGATGGATAGATGCACTTTTATGATGATAGATGCACTTTTATGATGGACAGATGCACTTTTATGATGGATAGATGCACTTTTATGATGATAGATGCACTTTTATAATGGATAGATGCACTTTTATGATGATAGATGCACTTTTATGATGGACAGATGCACTTTTATGATGGATAGATGCACTTTTATGATGATAGATGCACTTTTATGATGGACAGATGCACTTTTATGATGGATAGATGCACTTTTATGATGATAGATGCACTTTTATGATGGACAGATGCACTTTTATGATGGATAGATGCACTTTTATAATGGATAGATGCACTTTTATGAAGGATAGATGTACTTTTATGAGCTTTTGAACTACTCCTTTAAGTCTGACCTGATGACATGGTTTGTCAGACAGTTTTCAGGGATGTCAGAGGATCTGCCTGTTTTAAA
The DNA here is from genome assembly GCA_021464565.1 of Rutilus rutilus. Lineage (NCBI taxonomy): Eukaryota > Metazoa > Chordata > Actinopteri > Cypriniformes > Leuciscidae > Rutilus > Rutilus rutilus. The sequence continues at coordinate 47,788,562 of JAJAQA010000007.1, forward strand.
CCCTTTAGTTTGTCGTGGCAAAACAATGATTTACTCCTCGCTGTTACTGCGCAGATGCCCTGATATGATGTTCAGGTTTAGTTTTAATCATTTAGTGTTTCAACTTTGAATTTTGAATTTTATTTCAGTTTGTAAATAGACAATTTAAGCCATGGAAACATTTCTAATTTTCTAATTTAAGAGTGTACGGGTTTTTTTTTTTTTTTTTTTTTTTTTGCTTTATTTAAATGAACGAAAACAGCCCAGCGAACAAATGTTGTTAGTTATGTTTATATAATATTATAGTATTTGTTATCATTTTAACTTATTTTTTATTTTAAGTTTTTACTTTGTCAGTTTAAATTCTGTAATATTTCTTTCTAGCTTTAATTTATTTTTATTTCAGTTTTTAAACCAAAATTATGATGTTAATGGTGTTACAGTATTATTATTTATATTGTGTGTTTTTTAGGTTTTTTAGTATTTTTAGGGATGCGCCGATATGAAACCGATGCCGGTTTGGCCGAAACCGATAATTCTTTATATTTAAAAGCCGATAACCGATATATTTGCCGATAAATCTAAATCCACATTTTAATATATTTTTGAGAGCCTCATAATTTTAATCATATTTCAAGCAATTCAAACCCATCATGTTGAACAGTCGCATCTGAAGCGTCTCAGCTGAAGGAAGTAATACATTATTTATCAGCTTTAATATATCGGACAAATCTTCTTATTTTGACCAATAACATTAAAAATGAACCGATATGGTGGCCGATGTTTTTCATATTTTAAATTAGCCTTTATTTTTATATTTCCAGTGTAATTTGTAGTAATTTTATGTGCTTTTATAATTTTTATTAGTTTCTATATATTTATAGTACTGTTTTTAAATGGTTATTTTAGTATTTCAAATTAATTTTATTTTAACTGGTTTTCAAAGCAACATTAAAGTTTTAAGTGTAAGTTTTTCATCTAATAATTGTACTCAATTTTATTTTCTTAGCTTCATTTCAGTTAACAATTGTTTTGTAATAGTTTTAGTTAACGAGAACAACACTGGGTACGCTCTTAAAGATTATTTTGTCAGCTTTTAAGCGTTCATTGACAGTGAATACAAAAGCACATGAGCTGAAATACCAAGAAAAGGTCGATCAAATCTAGCATTCACAGACATGAATTATTATTGTATTAATTTCTTGTGTCTAACGCTGTGAGTGTGATTGTGTTCTGAACGCTGTAGGCCGGTGTTAAACGTCAGAAGACTCTCTCGCCGCTGGTTCAGGTAATCAGATGCTGTTACCCAGCATGCTCCTCTGTGTGGTGCTCGTGTTGCTTGCATCATCAGGTCACGTTCTCATGTCTGCGCTTCAGGAAACTGAGTGAATGTCGCTGCTCCTCATCCACACACACCAGTGTTTCCCGCACTCGTGTAAAACACACTTCTGTGGGAAACACTGATCCTGAACGTCCTCGTCTGTCTCGAACACACACGCTCGGCTCCAGCATTCTCAGCTCCTCTACTCAGTGAAGACTGCGACTGTTGTGTGTTTAACTTCCGTCTCTGTCTCTGTGTTGTTCAGAAGCTGCTGGGAAACTCTCTGCTGAAGCTGGAGGGAGACGATCGGCTGGATATTAACTGCACTTTACCCCTGACCGACCAGGTACTGCAGTAATAATCAGTGTGTTCATGAGAGATCGTACACCCGTGATATCATACTGTTGTGATGCCCGAGACTGAAAAAAGACGTATAAAGTAAAAGCTAAATTAAATCATAGATAATAAAATAAACCCATTACCTACACATCATTTAAAATTCTAAATAAAAAAATACACATTTAATGGCCAAAAATCTGAAGCCAACCATTAAAAACAGTGCAATAATATATATATATATATATGTGTGTGTGTGTGTATGATCAATAGATTTACGTTAATAGTTTGTCATCAAAAAAGAAATCAGTTATCTCGTTTTTGTCAGTGAGATAATGGGTTTATTTTTGTTTGTTTTTATATATATATATATATATATATATATATATATATATATATATATGCCAAATGGCAGTAAATTATTCTTCATTTACTGATTCTTCCTAATTCTTATTTAGTTATTTAATATAATTAAATGATATTATAATTATGAATAATTTATATATATATATATAATTTTATAATAGGATATAATAACACTGGAAATTGAGAATAACAATAATTGAACAAATAAAATGTTTAATCTTTTTTGTGTTGTATTTCCAAAAAATGAAACTTTTTTTTAAACAAATAAGTACAAAACTGTTTCTTTTAATTTTACATATTTTTGTTTGAACTAATTATTACTTTGAGTTATTATTACTATTATTATTTTTACTTAATTAATTGTTACCTTTTCATCCACTTACAAACTTCCTGCAGTTCCTTCACCAAAAACCTGATATAATTGACCTGATAAGTTTACATCAATATGGTACAAGATTATCCTATTAAAATCAGTGTGGTGAAGACGTTCAGTCAAAAGTAATCAAAAAGTAGTCAGAATATATTACCTTAAATCTGTAATGTAATAGATTGTTACTAACTACAATTTTCATCAAGTAATTTGCATGCAGTAATGGCTATAGTTAGTAAATAATTTACCCAGCACTCTGTGTGTGTGTGTGTGTGTGTGTGTGTGTGTGTGTGTGTGTGTGTGTGTGTGTGTGTATATATATATATATATATATATATATATATATATATGTATGTATATGTATGTATAAAATAGTATATAGTATATTTCAATATTGTTAAATAAAAAAAGTAAATGGATTAAAAATGTAATAATGTGTCGGTGATGAATGAAATGAATGATACTTATAAGAAACAGGGAAATTCATTGGCCAAGAAATGACATTTGTGTGTTGTGTGTACTCGTGTAAAAGCCGTGAGACGTGACGTGTGTTCACAGACAACCAGTTACAACACGATCTGACCGTGTGTGTGTGTGTGTGTTTCAGATCGTGCTGGTAGGCTCAGAGGAGGGTTTGTACGCCCTGAACGTCATCAAGAACTCGCTCACACACATCCCGGGACTCGACTCTGTGTTCCAGATCCAGATCCTGAAGGAGCTCGACAAACTGCTCATGATCACCGGTCAGTGCTGCTCGCATCTGTGTGCTGTGTGTTGGCAGAATAATTACACGATATTCTAATTATATATTGTCAATATATTGCAGAATACATCAGTCCAGTCAGGTCAGCTTTATACAGCACAGACTGTTTCAAAGCAGCTTCACAGTAATAAACAAGAACATAACAAAGTTCACCAACGATCAGATGACTTTAGTTTCAGCTGTAAAACTGAACAGTCCTGGAATTACTTTTACAGTGTCCGTACGAACCCCGGAAAAGCTTATAGAACGCTGATGAAAATATTTCTTCAGAACAAACAACCAAAAATCTCGGTGATGCAGTGCTTTTGTGGGATTTTCTGTATGGGATATTGTCTGCTCTTATGAAAAATTAATTGTATATCATAATAATTTCTAGTATTTATGACAGCGGTGGCATTAAAAAGGTCTTAAAAGTCTTAATTTAACTGTAGACGTCCCGTATACGCAGCTCTGAGGAAGACAATAGTGTTGTTATTCTGCCCAGTTCATTTCATGTTTTGTTCTCATCCAGTATTATTGATAATATGACTGAATATGAAGTGTGTGTGTGTGTGTGTCAGGTGAGGAGCGCGCTCTGTGTCTGGTGGACATTAAACGGGTTAAACAGTCTCTGGCTCAGTCTCATCTGCCGGCTCAGCCCGATCTCAGTCCCTACATCTTCGAGGCGGTGAAGGGATGCCATCTCTTCGCTTCTGGAAAGGTGAAGCATTCACTCGTGACCCCTGTGACCTTATCGTTAAAACATCATCTTGATTCAAACACTCACATGATCTTATTCCTAAATGACTGTCTGATAAACCTGGAACGTTCAGATCTGTTCTGATCCAGAGAGAGCCGCTGTCATGTATAGATGTGAAGCACAGGGTTCCCACACGGGTCCTTGAGATCCTTGAAAATTTGTGAATCTGAAAACATTTTTGAAAACAAAGTTTGTGAAATAAACACACACACACACACACACACACACACACACACACAGGGGCTTTAAAAGTGCTTGAATTTTATTCTGTGCAAGAAGTTTTCTGGATAAAATTCCGTATGATTCCCTCCGCTCCGCTAATGTGTTATTTCACCAACACTGCGTGGCCTATGCGCACTAGCTTGCCTGATTTACGTTAGTTACGCGCATTTACGCGTTACGTTCAGTGTTTCCCGCGTGTGGTACTGTCTGTGTGTTGTGTGTTTCCCTGACGCTCGAAACTACTGCAATGGAACCTCAACGTTTGTTGTTGGACACAGTAAGTGTGTCTCCACATTAAGCCCTTGAGTTTAAGGGTGTTGGACCTGGAAAGTCCTTGACTTTGAAGCTAACCGAGGAGTGGGAACCCTGATCTGCACACTGTATCTGTCACTGAGTGCCAAGGTTATTATAGTTTTGCTTTTTTAAATTAGTTTTTATTTTAATATCGTTTTCAATTTTGCTTTAAATTTAAGTTTAGGTTTAGTTAGTTTCATTAATGGTTTTGTTAGTTTTAGTTTAGTTTTTATTTTGCAAACACATTTCTATTTAGTTTTTATTTTATTTAGTTTCAGTTTTAGTTTTAGTAATTATAGTTTAGCAGAGCAAACAGAACACTTCCAGGTTAGACCAAAGCGAGACGCACAATTTCAGCAAAGTTTAATGTTTGCCGAGATTACAGTTAACTCTTGTGCAGACATCTTAATAATAAAAATAATGGTTTGAGATTGAACAAAGCACCAAATAAATGGAACTTAAAAGTATACAAGGAAAAAAAAAAAAACGATGAAAAATACAGACAAACTACTTCATATTAAAGATGAAATCTTGTTAAACATAGTTTACTTTTTTCAGAGTGACACTGGTGCATACAACAAAAAAAACAGCTAAATTAATCTGACAACCTGCTGTGAAGCCAGTGTGATTAAATAATGAAGTATCTTTGCAGTGTGTGAGGTGTGTATGAGTGTGTACATGTTTTTCTATCGTGGTGGGGACTTAAACCTGAATGCACACACACTCATGGGGACTTGTGTCACTGTGGGCCTAAATTAAATCACACAGAATGAGTTTTTTTGAAAATGTGTGTGATGGGTCGGCTTAGGGGTCGGGTTAGTGTGTGTGTGTGTGTGATGGGTCGGTTTAGGGGTCGGGTTAGTGTGTGTGTGTGTGTGTGTGTGTGTGTGTGTGTGTGTGTGTGTGAGATGGGTCGGTTTAGGGGTCGGGTTAGTGTGTGTGTGTGAGATGGGTCAGTTTAGGGGTCGGGTTAGTGTGTGTGTGTGATGGGTATGTGTGTGTGTGTGATGGGTCGGTTTAGTGTGTGTGTGTGTGTGTGTGTGTGTGTGTGTGTGTGTGATGGGTATGTTAGGGGTCGGGTTAGTGTGTGTGTGTGATGGGTCGGTTTAGTGTGTGTGTGTGTGTGTGTGTGTGAGATGGGTCGGTTTAGGGGTCGGGTTAGTGTGTGTGTGTGTGTGTGTGTGTGTGTGTGTGATGGGTCAGTTTAGGGGTCGGGTTAGTGTGTGTGTGTGATGGGTGTGTGTGTGTGATGGGTCGGTTTAGTGTGTGTGTGTGTGCGCGTGTGTGTGTATGTGTATGTGTGTGATGGGTATGTTAGGGGTCGGGTTAGTGTGTGTGTGTGATGGGTCGGTTTAGAGGTCGGGTTAGTGTGTGTGTGTGTGTGTGTGTGTGATGGGTCGGTTTAGGGGTCGGGTTAGTGTGTGTGTGTGTGAGATGGGTCGGTTTAGGGGTCGGGTTAGTGTGTGCGTGTGTGTGTGTGTGTGATGGGTCAGTTTAGGGGTCGGGTTAGTGTGTGTGTGTGTGTGATGGGTCAGTTTAGTGTGTGTGTGTGTGTGTGTGTGTGTGTGTGCGCGTGTGTGTGTGTGTGATGGGTATGTTAGGGGTCGGGTTAGTGTGTGTGTGTGTGTGTGTGTGTGTGTGTGTGTGTGTGTGATGTGTCGGTTTAGGGGTCGGGTTAGTGTGTGTGTGTGTGTGTGTGTGTGTGTGTGTGTGTGATCGGTCGGTTTAGGGGTCAGGTTAGTGTGTGTGTGTGTGTGGGTCGGTTTAGTGGTTTAGTGTAAGGAGACAGAATATACAGTTTGTACAATATATAAACCATTACGTCTATGGAGAGAGAGAGAGAGAGTGTGAGTGAGTGTGTGTGTGTGTGTAGTGTCCCGGGACATGTCTCCACATGGATAACAATATTATTAGCAGAAAATCTTTTGTAAAAACAAAGATAACAACAGCACCTTTCAGCCTGTCAACCTTCATGAAAGCATGACATCACCACATTAAAGGTATTTTTGTGCTTGACGGACTTGTTTTGCTGTTGCACCCGCGTCTCTCACGCAAATGAAAGGACATTCTAAAAACGCTTCGCTCAAGTTAAAAGAAGTTCAACTTGCGTCTCATTACCTTGAGTTATTATTTCCCATTCCACTGCCACGGACGCATCCTTTATGAACAGCCGCTTAGGACTGTGTTCGCTGGTCCTTCATTGAGCGCGTCACATGACAGCGGTTAATCGCCTCAGCAACTTCACGCGTGTGAAGCGCAATTTACAGGCATTTCCCTAAACAGCCAACGGTCAGACTTTCCACCAAAGTAAAGAGCTTATTAAATACGAAAACGATTATTTATTTTTGCTAATTATTATTTTATTTCAGTTAGTTTTTCAGTAACTGTTGTTAGTTTCGTTTAGTTTTAGTTTTTCATTTATTATGAATTTCTAATTTTATTTCAGTTTACGAAAATGTTTTTTGACCAATAGTTTTAGTCTTAGTTTCAGTTTTCGTTTACGAAAATAACCTTGCTGAGTGCTCATGTCTCTGATGCCTTAGTTATACGTCTTAGTTTAGTTCTGTTGTCTGTAATGCTGGTACACTGTCCTGTTACAGGAGTAGTTCACTTCAGAATTACAATTTCCTGATTATTTACTCTCCCCCACGTCATCCAATATGTTCACGTCTTTCTTTCTTCTGTCGAAAATAAATGAAGGTTCCCATTCCAGGATTTTTCTCCATATAATGGACTTCAATGGGGTCCAACGGGCTGAAGGTCCAGATGTGAGTTTCAGTGCAGCTTCAAAGTCTCGCCACGATCCAGCCGAGGAATAAGAGTCTTATCTAGACAAACCAGCCGACATTTTAGAACAGAAATAAACATTTATATACTTTTAACCAACTAATGCTGGTCTTCCACTAGCTGTGATGCGCCACACATTACGTCATCAAGTTGAAAGGTCAAGCGTGACGTAGGCGTAAAAACCGACCCAGTGTTTACAAAGCCGTGCAAAGTCAAACGCCATTTAAAAATAAATAAAAGGTAAAACAACGTTGAAAACATTTCTTTTCCACTGAAGAAAGACATGAACATCTTGAAATTGTAATTCTGAAGTGAACTACTCCTTTAGAAGCATCTAATGATAATGATTAGGACGCATGTACTCTACGTCTGTTAGTTTATCAGTATACTGAGGAATGAAGTGTGTGTGTTTCAGATTGACAGTGGCATGTGCATCTGTGCTGCGATGCCCAATAAAATCACCATCCTGCGCTTCAACGACACACTCAACAAGTTCTGCATCAGAAAGGTGACGTATGAAGAACCTCCTCATGAATGTTTAAAGTGCCCCGATTCTGCGTTCATTTAGTGTGTGATGAAGCTGTTTGTAAAAGATCAAAGTACAGATAAATAAAGTTATTGTCTCTTAAAAGAAAGAAGTGATTCTGAACTGAAACGAGTCGTCAGTAATTCAGTCTCACTTCCTGCTGAATCTGTATAGGTTTGAAACTCATTTGCATAATGCCAGCCCATTGGCTGAGCAGCGTCTCTAAGCCCCGCCCTCAAACACTAGTGTATCTGAGACTGGAAGAGTTTGGTTCGTGTTGTTCATGTCGAGAAGAACAAAGCAAATCCACTTTGATGAGATTGATACGGTAAAACTCACGCCATCGTTACTGTTCCTATCACTGTGTGTCGAGACAGTCATCGCTATTATACATACAAAGTGATAATCAGGAGATAAAAAAAAGTTCAATGTTTAGAAAATGATGACATGCTGAGTCATACTTATGATTAAAGAGTCAAAATTATGCTTGTTGAAGTGAATAAATGTTGAAGATATGAGGAAAAAAGTTGAAATTAATATTTTCTCAAGTCAGAATTTTGACATTTGAATGACAAGGCAATTTAATATCATACATTTTATATCATAATTCTGACTTTTTAAGGCAGTTTTGACTTTTTGTATCATCGATAATTGACTTAAATCAGAATTTTGACTCATAATTTCAACTGTCATAAGTATGACTCTTTATGACTTAATTATATCTTATTATGACTTAGTGTGTCATAATTTCAACTTTGTCGCAATTTTGACTTTTTACGTCTTCAGTCAGAACATTTTTACGTAAAGAAGTTAAACTTAAGACATAAAAAAGTCAAAACTGACTTGTCAAAATTTCAACCATAATTGCAGTTACTTATTAAAGCTGCATTCAGTAGCTTCGGGATTTCTTCGCTGTATTCTCGCTTTTTGCTCGCAGGTTTCTCTCTAGAGCTCCCTGTTATGTGGGAGTGTTCTAATCTGTGTTTTGTTGTAGTTTCCCTGGTAGCTCACCTGCAATCAATGGGTTAATTGGTGCCACCTGAAGGGAGCCACTTAAAGTCTTGGACACATGCTCTCACTCTCTCTCTCTCGTCTTGCAGCCAGCACTGCAGCAGTAGTGTTTCTGCTTCTACAGTCCCCTTTTTCTTTAATACTAAATAAACTTTATTTTGATTGGCAAACTTTTGTTGTCATGTCCTTTATGTTGCATCCCTAGAGCCAGGGTTGTAACATAATGGGGGCTCGTCCAATTAATAAAACATTTGTTTCTTTTGATGTTTTGGGGACTGTATTTGTTCATTCCCTTTGATTGAGATCATTTGGTGAGTATGGTTGTTTGAGTATTTTTGAGTATATGCATGAGTTTTCCCGGTTAGGAAGGGTGAGAGTTCCAGCTGGGTTGATTATTCGATCCTTCCATCGGTTCACTCTTTTGTTATTTTTCCTTTTTTGTTTTCGAGGTTATTCTGGGTGGAGACTTGTTCTCTGTCGGGGGTAAGCATTTCAGAACTGTGACCTTTGATTAAATGGCTCACAGTTGCTGAGTTTTTGCTTTTAAAGTCGCCTCGTGCCCGGTACACCTCAGAAGATAGATAGGAGTTAGAAATGTTAGGCAGGTATCCGGGTGTATCTCATGTGTTTTGTATTGTTTGAGCTCAGCAACCATGCTCACTTTTTGATGGACGTGAAAGAGGAATACTTAAGTTAGGTGAGTTAAACATTTTTTGAGGTACTGTAGTGTTTATTTGGTCCATGATCCTAACTTTAGAGTGTTAGCAGTGTTTGTGTGAAGTTCCTTTGTGGACTTTTTGTGTAGACTAATGCCCAGTATTGCCTTTAGATATTCGTGATTGCTTGGGGTGAGTAATCTTCTGTGGCTGGGTTAGTTCTACTTTTGTTTAAGGCTTTAAAAGCTTTGTTTGAGAGCATTTTTGCTGCTATTTGTCATTTTTGTAGCTTTGTGCTATTGGACCTGTTGTGTTAGCTGAACTTCTATGTAAGAAGTAGTGTTACTACTTAAGTGTAGTTAGTGTTGAGTTTAGTAATGGCTTCTTTAGAAGATTTCCTAAAGGAACCTTCAGAAGAGTTACTTGAGTTTTTCACAAAGGATCAACTTTTGCAGTTGTCTTCTCATTATGATATTCACATCACAAGTAGTGAGAAGCGGCTGAAGGATAGTGTGAAGGAAATCATTAGAAGTGTTTTGATTGACAATGGTGTTTTGAAGGTTAAGCAGGTTTTCCCACAATCCATGACTGCTCCTTTGTCTGAAGCTGCAATTGATCTTAGGCTCAGAGAGCTAGCTTTCCAGGAGAAACAGCTAGAGGTTAATACAAAATTAAGAGAGAAAGAAATGCTTCTTGCACATGAACGGTCTCTTAAAGAGTTGGAATTAAAAGCTGCTGCTTTAACTCCAAGAGGTGATGTTTCTCCATTTGATGTTGGTAGACATATTAAGTTAGTACCTCCTTTTTCTGAGAAAGATGTTGAGAGATATTTTTCTCATTTTGAACGGGTGGCAACCACATCAAAGTGGCCAAGAACTATGTGGACTTTGCTTTTACAAAGTATCTTGGTAGGTAAAGCTCAGGAAGCTTATTCCGCTCTAAGCCTTGAGAAGAGTGCTAATTATGATGAGGTTAAAGCAGCTATATTGAAGGCATATGAGCTGGTTCCTGAAGCTTACCGCCAGCGCTTTCGAGGTTGTACAAAACTTGCTCACGACACTTATGTTGAGTTTGCAAAGCAGAAGGAGAATCTGTTTGATCGGTGGTGTACATCCCAGAAGGTGGAAAGTAAGGAACATCTTAGACAACTCATTTTGCTTGAGGAATTTAAAAACTGTCTGCCTGAGGTTGTTTCTGTTTATTTGAATGAGCAGAAGGCAGTGACTTTAGAACAAGCTGCAATCTTGGCAGATGAGTTTGTCTTAACCCATAAGGTAAAGTTTGGTGACAAACAAGCTGAGGTTCAGTTCCAGATTAAGCACAATAGGTCTCGGTTTGTAAAGTCTGTGCCCTTTGCCTCATCACCTGCCAATAAAATGACTAATGATGGTTTGATTTCAGAAAGGGCTTGTTTTTATTGTAAGAGACCAGGCCATCTTATCGCAGATTGTCCTGTTTTAAGTAAGAAACAGAAGTCTGCAAGGACTGTAGCCTTTGTAAGCCCTGTGCCAAGCCTTCCTTTGACATCTTCAGTTGCTGATGTTTCATGCAAGAAGGGTGAGTTAGCTGGCTCATCATCATTTCTGATGGATGGTTTTGTGTATCTGTCTTCTGACCCGGAACACAGGCAAGCTATCAAGATCTGGAGAGATACTGGAGCTTTTCAATCCGTGATTTTGCGTGATGTCTTGTCCTTCAATGAAAAGTCAGCTCAAGGTTCAGAGGTAATTGTTAAAGGTTTTGGTGGGGGATTTTTGTCTATGCCTTTACATAGCATTAATCTCCAATCAGATTTAATCTCTGGTGATGTTGTTGTGGCACTTAGTTCCCAGATTCCCATAGATGGGGTGTCCTTTATTCTAGGGAATGATCTAGCTGGTGGGAAGGTGTTAGCTGTCCCTGAAGTAACCTCTACTGTCCTCAAGTCAGATGGTCCAGACGAACTTGAATTGGCATTTCCAGAAACTTTTCCTGTCTGTGCAACTACTCGTGCTATGTCTGCTAAGAGGCAAGTTGAAGCCAAATCTTCCAACAGTCAATCTGTGATTCCACTTTATGATACATTCATGGCCCAAGGTGACATGAACTTGGCAGGGAGTGGAAAGATGTTTCCATCCCGTGAACAGTTAATACTTGAGCAAAAACAAGACCCCACTTTGTCACCCATGTTTGAAGATTTAGTGTCTGACGAAGTGCTATCAAATGTTGCTTCTGGCTATTTTGTTAGTGATGGTGTTTTGATGAGAAAGTGGACAGATCCAAAAATACCATGTGAGGATGACTGGAGTAGTGTGTTTCAAGTGGTGGTTCCAGAAGTTTATCGATCTGACATATTGCATCTTGCCCATGATCATTGTCTGTCTGGCCATTTGGGGGTCAGGAAAACTTTGGATCGTGTGTTAAGACATTTTTTCTGGCCTGGGGTGAGGTCTGATGTGGCTCAGTATTGTAGATCATGTCATATTTGTCAGGTTGTGGGCAAACCCAACCAGTCTATTCCTGCAGCTCCACTACATCCCATTCCTGCCATTGGTGAGCCATTTGAACAGGTTTTGATTGATTGTGTTGGACCTCTTCCCCGTACCAAGTCAGGTAATCAATATCTTCTCACAATTATGTGTGCTGCTACAAGATTTCCTGAAGCTGTTCCTTTGCGCAAGGTCACAGCCCCTGCCATTTCCAAAGCCCTCATTAAGTTTTTCACAGTGTTTGGACTACCAAGAGTTGTTCAGTCTGATCAAGGGTCTAATTTTATGTCTCGCCTTTTCTCCCAGGTGTTAAAGCAGATGTCTATTCGGCATAACATTTCATCAGCGTATCATCCTGAGTCTCAAGGTGCACTTGAGAGATTCCATCAAACTCTCAAGACTATGCTGAAGACCTACTGCAAAGAGTTTGAGAGAGATTGGGATGATGGCATTCCTCTACTCCTCTTCGCAGTTAGAGAGGTGGTTCAGGAATCCCTTGGTTTCAGTCCAGCTGAACTTGTGTTTGGCCACACTGTGAGGGGGCCCTTGAAATTGGTAAAGGAGAAATGGTTAGATGTTGAGCATTCTACTCCTACTAACCTCTTGGATTATGTGTCTAACTTCCGTTTTAGGCTTAGTAGAGCTTGTGAACTGGCCAGAGAGAATTTGAAAGCAGCTCAGGAAAAGATGAAGACTTGGTATGATCGAAAGGCTAAACATCGCGTGTTTTGTTCAGGAGACCAAGTGCTGGTGCTCTTACCAATACTGGGTTCTGCATTGCAGGCTCAATATAGCGGTCCATATACCATTGATCGGAAAGTTGGTGAGTGTAACTACTTGGTTAAGACTCCAGATCGTAAAAGGAAAACCCGCTTGTGCCATGTGAATTTACTCAAGCCTTACTTTGACCGTAATCAAACAGGGTTTACAGAGGTCAAGGCCTTGGCTGTACTGAATGCTCCATCTACTGAGACCGTAGAAGGTGTTGCTGTCTCTGAGATTGCTCAGAGTAGATTGCCAAATTCTAAAATCTTAGCTGATTTAGACATTCAGTTGTCGTATCTAAATCTCTCTGAGCGCTCTGGTGTTATTCAGTTAATTGGTCAATATTTGGCCTTGTTTTCTGATGTTCCATCTTGTACAAATGTGCTTGACGATGACATTGATGTAGGCCAAGCTAACCCTTTTAAGCAACGCCCATATAGATGGTTAGTGGTTAGTGGCATAGGTTAAAGTGATGGAGCCTGTTTTTGCAGGCATGGGGATGACCTTATCAGTCCGCCACATTCGTGGGAATTCGTTTGGCGGATGCTTTGTTAAGGTCGTAAGTGATTGTTTATATTTCACGTACTTGTTGACTTTGCCATAGGTTACTCTATAGCAATGTTTTAAGGGTGGGAGTGTTATGTGGGAGTGTTCTAATCTGTGTTTTGTTGTAGTTTCCCTGGTAGCTCACCTGCAATCAATGGGTTAATTGGTGCCACCTGAAGGGAGCCACTTAAAGTCTTGGACACATGCTCTCACTCTCTCTCTCTCGTCTTGCAGCCAGCACTGCAGCAGTAGTGTTTCTGCTTCTACAGTCCCCTTTTTCTTTAATACTAAATAAACTTTATTTTGATTGGCAAACTTTTGTTGTCATGTCCTTTATGTTGCATCCCTAGAGCCAGGGTTGTAACACTCCCCCCACAGCTTCGGAATAGATATTTGACAACACTGTTGTAAAAACTCGTTGGCTATTCTCAGACACCAGAGGCTAGTAGATCAACGACATCAAAGCAGATGGGACATTCTTTAAAACGTCTTCTTCATTCGGGTTCGAACAGCGTGAGGGAGCGCAATAATGACGGCATTTTAGCAGATTTCTTTTGGCCGTAAAGCAATTGTTTACATCGCGAGACCTGATATCACACGAGACTTCCTGACGGCGGCCCGCCAGCGGCCCGCCGCCTCAAAGTTGCAAGTGCGTATTTTCCGCTCACGGGCACCAGGGGGGTGCGAAACGACCACCATTCAACCCGAAATAAGTAATATAACCATTCCAATGACTCCGAAGCTGTTCAGTTAAGGTAAAAAAAAGTTACTTAGTTCACCTTTAAGTCAAATTTTTTACTTCATCTCTTCTCATTTTGACAAGTCAGTTTCGACTTTCACTTTCGACAGAATTTTGACTTTATATCATAATTTTTACTTTTTATATCATAATTATGACTTTCAGATTCAGATATGATAATGAGCGTTTAGCTTCTGCCCAATCACAGCAGACTGGGCCATCCGACCAATCAGAGCAGAGCAGCTCTCAGAGAGGCGGGGTTTAGAGAGACTGAATCTTTGATAGAAGCGTTTCAGACACTGAGAGAAAACAGCTGATGCTGCAGTGGAGATTATGAGGATGTTCTTTGACTTTGTTGAATGTAAACCTATTTTAGGAGACCAAAAACCTTTGAAATCGCATAATAATACTTCCTCCACTCGTGTGTGTGTGCGCAGGAGATCGAGACGTCTGAGCCCTGCAGCTGCATTCACTTCACTGGATACAGCATCATCATCGGCACCAATAAGTTCTATGAGATTGAGATGAAGCAGTATGTGCTGGAAGGTGAGATGAGTTGCACAACAGTCTGCTTTAGCGATGCACCGGAATTAAAAATGTTTTTGGACAAAACTGAATATAAAGAAACACTTGGCCGAATACCGAACGCATGTTTTCTGCTTTTTTTCCCATTTACTTTGACAATTTTTCTCCATTTCATGAATTAA
>JAJAQA010000007.1:47808156-47925656 GCA_021464565.1 Rutilus rutilus
TCCTCAGCTCCTCAGATTATATCATATCAGGTGTTTTGAGAAGCTCTTGTTCATGATTTGACTGTTGCTTTCATTTTATCGTGCTTTTAAAAGCATGAATATGTGATTATGGATATGGCGGATAAGGAGACGTGTTGTTTGGTAAGTCGCCCTGGGATTTAAACCGGTTTACTAGCGCACATGAATCTGAATCTGTTCACTGGTCTGATGGGCGTGTGGTTTCACATTAATAACTTTATTAATACGTTTCATCTCTTCTCACTGGTGAGGTCTCTTTCTTTATTAATGTGTCCATGTGTGTGTATATAGTTTTCTCCAGGTACTGTTTCTATAGCCATGATAAATTAAATTAAGTTAGCATAATAAATGTCCAGACACGATATGATACGCTAAATTCAGTCTTCTTCCATGATAATCTGTGGTCATGTTCAATATATAAAATATTTATATTTAAAATATGTAAATATACAGTTTGTTGAATGGAACCCTAACCCTAAATAGTGAATTTTCAGCATCATGACTCCAGTCTTCAGTGTAGGGCTGTCACTTTACGTTCGAAAATCGATTGCACTATCGATCGGACCAGCCAACACAAGTTTCGAAAACGAAAATAGGGAATCGATTTTAACGGCCTTCTCTCGAAGCGCGTCCAGCTCGTCACGATACGCACGCAGCGAACACGTGTCACACAGCGACTGCAGGCTCTGACACACACACATAACAGCAGATTATACTTCTGCATAATGTGTCTCTTTTTACTACAAACATGTGAATTCTGCCGGTATTCAGACAGTCTCATGCACACAGATACAGATTCAGGCTACTCTACGCCTGCGTAGACGAAATTTGTTTGACATTTCTAATCGTAAACACAGCCATGTTGAATTCTGCAGTAATGTTTTTCATTGATGTTATTGTTTTTCGAGAATGTTGCACTCCTGTTTGTCATTGTGCACGAAACTTCACACCAATAAATCATCAGGAATATTGCTGACTTGTGCGCGTCTCAAGCGCCCTCTTTACGTTCCTCCTAATGCCTGTTAGTTGACCGTGGATTTGCCTATGTTTGGCGTTTAAAATGGAAACGTCTTTAGACATTTTACAATCGATTCAATGAACACTTATGTCTCAAATCGAACAGGATTTTTTCACAAAAGTGACAGGCCTACTTCAGTGTCACATTATCCTTCAGAAATCATTCTAATAGGATAATTTGCTGTTCAAGAAACATTTATGATTATTATCAGTGTTGAAAACAGTTGTAAAATATCTAATATTTTTGTGGGAACTAATATACCGTACTGATTGGGATCACGCTTAGGGAGCCTGTAATCTTCGAGTCAATGCATATTGGCGTTCGAGATTTGCATCTCGCGCTCCGCCCCGCGGCACGGGTATAAACACAGAAACGGATGCACACACCATTTGTCTTTCACTGAGGAGCCGAGCGGAGCCTGGGGTCAGCTGTGGTCCAGCAATGGTGGCGACGGGACTCACGTCTCCGTTCGCTCCTTCGGGGATGAGGGTTACATGCGTAACCAAGACGTTCCCTTTCAGTTCGGTCACATTCGACATGAGTCGACTGATTGGGATCCCAAGTAACACGCCACCTAGTGCTGCCACCTTCCAGTGCCTAGCGGAAGCCTCCTGATCCCCTCGCATTTATTGAGGCGAGGATGAGACTGGGCTCAGGCCAGGGAAGTCCACTGCTGTTCCCATGACCCACTCAGACAGACTTGGAGAACACTGGGAAAGCGTGCCCTTCCAGTTTCGCTGCGGAAGCCACAACCTGCCCGTATGGAGGTCTCATGTGGAAGTTACACATATGGACTGGGCACCGGTGTCTCCGGCATATAGCAGCGGGGAGACAACACCGGTCAGAGACGGCAGAGCGGCTCTGCCAAGGGAAAGACACAGGCTCTCCGCGGGGAGCCTTACCGTGGAAGAATACACATATGGGATCGACGTAGGGATCACAACATATGGGACCCAACCTAGCACAGGCTCCACCAATGCATACGAGTGCTAGGCCTGGCGAGGGGTGTGCAGGAACTCAACAGGGTTCGGCTAACGGGGAACTCAACTGGAGCAAGAATGGCGCACGTATCCAGCCCACAGGAGGGGAATGGCGCAGCAAGCCGACACTTCGAGCGGGGCCTACGGTGTTGACTGGCTTCTATGAGAAGAGAGCACACGGGAAGCTACCGGCTCGACACGAGGGCTATAGAATCTAGCGAGCGTGTTTGGTGTCGCCCAGCCCGCAGCTCTACAAATATCTGACAGTGAGGCACCCTGTGCCAGCGCCCAGGAAGAAGCCACACTCCGAGTGGAGTGGGTTCGCAACCCGAGGGGGTATGGTGCATCTTGGGATTGATACGCCAAGACAATGGCATCCACTATCCAAGTGGGCCATCCTCTGTTTGGAGACAACCTTTCCCTTGAAGATGAACAGCTGGTCTGAGGTCCTGAGGCTTTACGTGTTGTCCAGTGTGGACGGGACAGAGATAAGCCAGGGCTGGGTCTGCCTCGCTTGCAGGTTTATTACCTGGTCCCGAAAGGGAGTGGTAGGAACCTTGGGCACATATCCAGGCTGGGGTCTCAGGATGACGTGAGAGTCAGCCGGCCCGAATACCAGGCACGATTTATCAACCAAAAATGCGTGCAAGTCCCCTAACCTCTTGATGGAGGCCAAATCAAGAAGAAGAACTGTTTTTATAGACAGGACTTTTAACTCTGCTGCCTGCAATGGCTCAAAGGGAGGTCTCTGCTTTGCCATCAGGGTTTGGTGGCAGGCCGGGGTGATTGTGACACGGAGCCTGCCACTCTGTCAGCCAGTGCTGAAGCGTTCTCATATGAAGCAAACCCAGCTGCGTTACTGCGGATGCCTTATGCCCCAGGAGCCTCTGAAAAAGTTTCAGTGGGAGCACTGTTATGCTCTTGACAGTATTCAAGCAGTTCAGCACTGACCCAGACACGTTCCTCTGTGAAGGTCTGGTGGACCGAGTCCAGCTCCATACCGAGATAAGAGATCCTCTGCACGGGGGTGAGTTTGCTCTTTTCCCAGTTGACCCGAAGGTCCAACTGGCTGAGATGCCTGAGCTCCAGGTCCCTGTGCTCGCACAACTGAGCTAGTATAAGCCAGTCATCGAGATAGTTGAGGATGCGAACAACACGCTCTCTCATGGGAGCAATGCTTGCCACCTGGCCTGGCAGTGGCTGAGACGGGCTGGGCGGCCAGCTCCATGCTAAGGCCTGGGTGAAGGCTGCTGCTGGGGCCTAGCGGAGGCGGCGGCAGGGGGACGCAGCAGCGGACCGACGGGGCAGGATGTGCCGGATCGCCTCCGTCTGCTTCTGGGTGGCAGAGAACTGTTGGGCAAAGTTCTCCATTGCGTCGCCGAAGAGCCCAACCTGGGAAATGGGGGAGTCCAGGAACCGAGACTTGTCGGTCACCCTCATATCGGCCAGGTTGAGCCAGAGATGGCACTCCTGGACCAATAAGGTGGAAATCGCCAGACCGACCGCACAGGCCGCAACCTTCGAGGTCGGTTGCGGTGCGGAGCTCACCCATGAGCTCATGGTCTGTACTACCCTTGTGCATGTCCATGAGTGCCTTGGCCTGGTGGACCTGCAGCAACGCCATGGCATGCAGGGAGGAAGCGGCTTGCCCACAGGCTCTGTAAGCCTTGCCCATGATTGCTGCGGGGCGGAGCGTGAGATGCAAATCTCGCACGCCAATGTGCATTGGCTCATTTAATCAATACTCGAAGATGACAGGGTCCCTAAGCGTTATCCCAATCAGTATGGTACGTCCGACTAAAGTATACCATATTTACCAATGAATTTGCTTTGAAATAAAGTGTAAATGACAGAAAGACTGTTGAAACAACTAAGTTATCATGATGGATTTCTGTGAAGGAAAGCAAGGTAACTGACTGTGACTCTTGAAAAAGCGCGGTCCTCCGTTATCATGGTGTATTTCTGTGAAGGGACTGACTGTGACTCTCTCTGTCCCGTAGCCCGAACAAGCGTGGTCCCCCAACCTACAACGAGCACATCTCCAAGCGTGTGGCGTCGATGCCGTCGGTCCAGGAAGGGCTCCACCAGCCCGGGACACCTCACCGGTACCGAGAGGCTCGTACCGAGTTCAGGCGCGACAAGTCTCCGGCGCGGCCCCTGGACCGGGAGAAGTCCCCGGGGAGGATCATGGACCCTCGACTCGACTGTTCTCCGGGACGCGTGATGGAGCTGCGCAGGGAGAGATCGCCTGGACACGCGTTTGAGGAGCCGAGACAGAGACTGCACACCGGATCCGCTCGAACACCCATCAACACCGTTAACAAGGTCAGGACGACTGAACACACACACACACACTCACTCACACACACACTGCACACCGGATCCGCTCGAACACCCATCAACACTGTTAACAAGGTCAGGACAACTGAACACACACACTGCACACCGGATCCGCTCGAACACCCATCAACACCGTTAACAAGGTCAGGACGACTGAACACACACACACACACACACACACTGCACACCGGAACCGCTCGAACACCCATCAACACCGTTAACAAGGTCAGGACGACTGAACACACACACACACACACACACACACTGCACACCAGATCCGCTCGAACACCCATCAACACTGTTAACAAGGTCAGGATGACTGAACACACACACACACACACACACTGCACACCGGATCCGCTCGAACACCCATCAACACCGTTAACAAGGTCAGGACGACTGAACACACACACTGCACACACACACTGCACACCGGATCCGCTCGAACACCCATCAACACTGTTAACAAGGTCAGGACGACTGAACACACACACACACACACACATGCAGACTCAGTCAAGAGTTCTAAACCTCAAGTCTAATGTTCAAAAGTCAGAGTGAGACGAGGGTGCGCATGATTCAATGACTTCTTTCAGTTTATTTTATTTTATTTTTTTATATTATATGCTATATATATATTATAGTTTGTAATATATAATTTTTATATATTGTAATTTTATTTATTTTTTTATATATATTTTGTATCGTATCATTTTATGTTAACTATTACTGTTTTGTTTACAACAACAAACTGTAGTGAAACAGGAAAACATGACACTATATTATATTATATTATATTATGTAAGGAATAATTGACTCCGGTCCGTTGAATTATTAGAAAAATAATGCACAGCCAAGGTAGTAATGCGGTCACGACACAAAGCATTATTTTTCTAATAATTCAGTGAACCGGAGAAGGACCTTTGATATAACTGAAATCATTTGGCGAAGTGATATGGACATGTAATGCGGTCAAAACCTGCCTGGAACTACTTTATACGTGTTTCCCTGAAAATAACTGCACACCTTAGAACGTTCGTCAACCAATCAGATTTGAGCATTCAACAGCCCCGTAGTTTAAATTATATTAACAACATTAAAGTTATTCTTACGTTCACTTTATTAAACTTGATTTCACAGCAAAAAGACACGAAGCACAAGCTGAAGGTGGACGTTTATACAATTATACTAATTATAAAACCTGTGTTTGTGTGTCCAGCAGGTGTGGGATCAGTCGTCGGTGTGAGTGACATCAGAAGAATCACGTGTCATCAGATCCCGAAACTCCCAGCACAACATCCCGCTCCACATGGCCTTAGAAACACAACACACAGATCTGGCCAGCGTTTACTAGTGCGAACCTTTCTAAACCACACTAACACACACAGATTGTTTGTCTTGATTTTCCTGTCCTTCTCTTTTACGTCCGATGGAAGCTCGTTTCTGCCACAGAATAGAAAAAATAATACAAGTAAGATGTTTTAATCGTACAATTCTGACTTTTTCCTCACAATTGCTAGTTTGCTATATCTGTCATTTAGAAAGTTATGAGTTTGTTATTGTGAGTTTACATCTCATAATTCTGGCATAATTCACAATTCAGATTTTTTCTGCTTCCGCCATGGAAAAAAATTATTTAAAACGGTATTTATAACTTTTTATTTCACAAATCTGACTGTTTTTTCCCGCAATTGCGAGGTTACATTGCGTTGAATTGCGTGAAAAAATATCTAAATTGTGAGATTAAAAAGTTAGTATAATTATTGCCAGTTTACGTCTCACAATTCTGACTTTTTCGTAGAATAAAAAAAAAGTATAGAAAAATTTATTTTTAAAATGAACTTTTCTCAGAATTGCGAGATAAAAAGTAGAAAAAAACAGTTTGAGAAGAAAGTTCAAATTGCGAGATGCAAGCTTGCGATTGTGAGAGAAAAAATTCTAAGTTGTGCGATAAAACGTCGCAATTACCTTTATATAAACTGGCAAATAATGAGCGACTTTTTTATCTCACAATTTAGATTTTTTTTTTTTCTCAAAATTCAGCGCGACATAACCTTGCAATTGTGAGAAAAACAGACCCATTTGTGAAATAAAAAGTTATAAATGCCATTTTTATTTAATTATTTTTTCCATGGCGGAATCAGAAAAATGTTTAATTGTGAATTATGCCAGAATTATGAGATGTAAACTTGCAATAACAATCTCATAACTTGCAAATGAAATATATAAACTAGCCATTGTGTGGAAAAAGGTCAGAATTGTAGATTAAAATGTCTTGCTTATGTTTGGTTTTTCTATTCCGTGGCAGAAATAAGTTTCTATACTTTCCTCTCTCTTCCCGCACTACCCACAATCCCCGGCGACAGCGTAGCGTCCGTCTCGACGGAACGGAATCTTTGTAAACCTTCAGAATGTCACGTTTAACCCTTTGTAAATACGCCCACGTGATGTTTTTTATAAGACAATATCGAAGCGAATCGCGAGGCGGGTCTATTTTTGTTAAAATCGAAGCGCGAGGAACTGGTTTGTAACGGATGGATTTTGTCTCAATCTGAACATTTTTGCTTGAATCAAGCTGGCTTGTTTTCGTCGTGTCACGTACCGGCTCGATGTTCGGTGTCGTGTTCGGAGCAACTCTCGTCGTGGCGTGTGTCGTCCGCTTCCCATGAGCCATGATGAACTCAGGATTAGAATGTATGAATCCTAAAGGAATCACTCTCGAATTTCTCCTCAGATGAAGTGCCACCGACGCCATTTCCCGCTCTCCGTGATGATGTGTTTCGCGCGTTTAACTCATTCGTGCGGTGACGTCTCGTTCTGTCGCATGGAGACGCTGTAACGGGTTTGTTCTTTTCCCGCTTCTCATTTCTCATCACGCGCTAATCGATGCTGATGTTAACCGACCGCTGACCAGAGATGTAGCGTTTCTTGTTTTATTATTTTTTATGATTATGGTCCAATAGCATTATCTATAGCCACTAATAAACAAAAAGTTCTATCTTTATCTGAGCCTCTGCGTCTTTCCTGAGTCTCTTTACTTTATTTAATTGTACTTTCATAATCATGTTTTCAGGTGAAACTGGATTTTCGGTGAGACAAAATGTAGGATTGGACTTGATTTTCTCCTTCAGGATTTGACTGACAGGTCAGTGAAAAATAAGAGGGATTGATGACGTCACAGATCTTCCTGAGGTGGAGCAAGTTATTATTACATTTTGATGAAAGATTATGAACTTTGAATTGGATTGAATCAGACCAGGAACACTTATTGAGAAAGTAAAGAGTCGTGTTGGTTGAACTTCGAGGTTCACATCTTTAATGCGTTAAAAAAACTCTACATAAGCAGCTTTATAGCTAAAACCATATTTAATCTAATCAGTAACTTCTCATTAATGAGTGAATGCACTAAAGTTTTTGAATGTTATTACTTCATTTACCCCCTTTTATTCATAAAAAAAAGTTTAGAAATTATTTTAAAGTTTTCAAGAACTGCAGCAAAAACCAGTCTGAAAGAAAATATATATTTTTATCAATATTTATGAGAAATTTTATTTGAATATATCATAAGTTGAAATTTATATGAGAATTACCCAACGCTTAAAACAGGCTAAATTTATGAAACCTACATTTTCTTTTTCTAACGAAACAACATCAAACTAAATATATTCATTTTACATCCATAAACCTTTACTTTCATATGAAAAAATGATGATAAACTCCTTTTTATGCTGCAACGGTTCATCAGTGAGTGGCAGCAAAGTGAAATGTGGACACTTTTCCAAACCCTCAATGAACTTTTGCTCTACAAACCCTAAGATGTTTTAATTTCAGGATTATTGTGTGTTTATGCATGTGTAATGTGTGTGTGAGTGTATGAAGAAGGCTAAATGTATTTTACAGAAGTAATTTAAGACAAATTAAGACATTTCAACTAATATTTGGGGAAAATAAACAGCATAATTTCATGTGTAAAGCCACAGTTCACTTTCAGAATGCAAAAGGTGTAACAATTTAGTTTAAATGGTTATATATTGTTTTGTTTTTTGTTTTTTTTAAATATCTGAAGGGAAAAATGTGTATTTTGACTCAAAACAAAAAAATCTTTTAAACTTAAATACTTTAAACGTAAGTAACATTAATAATGACACTGACGTTGTATCGAGAGGATCAATCCTCACATAAAAATATTGATATCAAATGTTGTAATTGTCATGTGAAAATGAATGGGCAAAATAAAGAGAGCTGATATTGACAGACAGAAACTTATTACAGCCATTTATTATAATGGGTTTATGTGAAGATTGTTTTAAGTTTGCTTAAATTGAACGTTTAAGCCTATTAAATGTTTAAAAAAATAATGACTTTCAATCATGCTGTAGAGATGCTGGATGCCTTGAATTACTCATTTCATCCCCATAACTTCAGTTTACTTCATTATCCATAACTCATTTATTCTAAAAATCATGAGTATCAAATATGATCATCAGGCTTTTGAGGAAGGTTTATTAGTTCATCTCTCAATCATCATTGTATTGCATTATATGTTTTAAAACTGCAGAGCTTTGATCATAAAACTAATCATTTAAATATCATCTTGCTAAGACATATTACTAGCAGATATTTATATGCATTTTATGCAAGAATCTGCTTTACTGTTATAAAGATATCATTGATTTACATTACATTTACATCACTTTTTCTCCATATAAATATCAGCATATGAACCAAATTCCATATTTTTGTTCCGTTTTGAGCCTCGGAGTAAAATTATAAAATGGAGCTGTTTTGTCCTTCATGTTCTCATTATATGAGCCACAAAAGCAAACTTTTTTTTTTTTTTTTTTTTTTTTTTATCTAAAGGTTCAATAAACTTACATAAAAAATCAAATAAAACAGATTTCTCAGGTTATTTCATATGTCAAGCTTTAGGGTTAGTAGGAAACCAGTAGTCAAATTCTCTATAGAGTTCAGATTGCACATTTTCAGCCAGGACTACAGGTTCATTAACTCTAAATCAACAAGTTCATCTTTTTTATAATTTTTTAAAATCACGAGCATCAATGAAACTCAGTCTCGTGCCTCAGGTTGGCAGTGTGTTGTGCTTTAATTTCATTCACGCAGACTCCATAAGCGACAGCGTTAGCAGCTCATACAAACCCTGTCCAACATAGAGAGGAAAGACAGAAGCATTGCATTGTGGGAGATTTCATCAGGGCAAACACAACCAGACAGCAGACACGTTTGAGATGGTCGTCACACAAGGATCTTTTCCATTATCGTCCCGATCCTGTGAGTATTGCTCAAATTCGTGAAGTCCGTCAAGCTTTCATTGCATTGGCTGTACATGTGACATAATATACATACAAAGTTCATATACACAGATTCAAGTGTGCAAAACTCCTCTTGGTTTGTGAGTCCGAAGCCGTGTGTCCTACAGGAATAGTTCAGGGATATTAAAGTTCTGTCATCATTTCCTCAGCCTCATGATGCTTCAAACCTGAAGAGCGTCTGCAACAAAAGGACGGTGAGCCAAATTTTACTTTCGGATCTCATTTGCATACACGTTCTATTCGTCGATCATAGTGCATCATTTGTATGAACTATGTATATGATTTTTTTTTTTTAAGCATGTTCATAAAAAATCATCAAAACGAGATCAGGGATGCACAAAACATTAAGAGGAATGTTTTTTTTTTTTTAAGATTCTGAAGTCTTAAATAATCCTTAACTTCTTAAAGTTCAGATAGCCTCCAACTTGTAATATCAAGCATTACAATATAACACTAGTGACTAACCCCACATATGATGCAGATCATTATTAATATATTCCTAGCGATGTGCACAAGTTCTCTGAAGTGACACCATTGACTATAATGTAAACACAGATTGGTCATGATTATGCATGACGTGACTTTGAATAAATTCGAAATTCAGTATTTAAAATGCAGCATTCGATTTGATAATCGCACTATATTGTGATTTTAAGTTTTATTTTGATTAAACATTTATTTATATTAAAGGAGCTGTGTGTTGAATCCAGGAATTCTTGTTATTAGTGATTAAAAAATATTTACATCAATGGTCTACAATATAATTATACATACAACAATCCTCTATTCAAAACTTTGATTTTTATTTATTTTTTTAAATGTAAATATTTTTATGTGGGATAAAATCAGATTCCAGGATGGAATTCCACTGATTCCCGGAAACGTTTTGCGCACCTTGCACTTTTGCACTTTATTTGTTGAGCTTTTTGGCCTATATTCGTGTGCGGATCTTTTTTCAGATTTTGGATTTCCTTTTGGATCTACGCACCGGAAGAGGTTCGGGACTAATGTTTAGCGTTACGCCTTTCCATCCCCTTGATCAACTTCTTTCTTACAAATATTTTGGTGAATCCAGTCGCTGGATTGGGATCCACAGAGGAAAGTCACGTCATGTCATGCTTTAGATGTGCACTTTGGTCATACAGAAGCACATGAGAGTGAGTAAATGATGAGCTCTCGATCCCGATCCCTCCAGCGCTGGCGTTGAGCCGGTTCTACGTGTGTTCCGGCTGGGATGCGGCTCAGTTGGAGCTGGCGGGGATAGGGTTCTCCAGTTCTCTGTGTGATCCGGCTGGGATGCGGTTGGGATCCGGCTCAGTTGGAGCTGGCGGGGATAGGGTTCTCCAGCTCTCTGTGTGATCCAGCTGGGATGCGGTTGGGATCCGGCTGAGTAAGAGCTGGCAGTGATGGGGTTCTCCAGCTCTCTGTGTGATCCGGCTGGGATGCAGTTGGGATCCGGCTCAGTTGGAGCTGGCGGGGATAGGGTTCTCCAGTTCTCTGTGTGATCCGGCTGGTATCCGGCTCAGTAAGAGCTGGCAGTGATGGGGTTCTCCAGTTCTCCGTGTGTTCCGGCTGGGATGCGGCAGGGATCCGGCTCAGTTGGAGCTGGCGGTGATGGGGTTCTCCAGCTCTCTGTGTGATCCGGCTGGGATGCAGTTGGGATCCGGCTCAGTAAGAGCTGGCAGTGATGGGGTTCTCCAGTTCTCCGTGTGTTCCGGCTGGGATGCGGCTCAGTTGGAGCTGGCGGTGATGGGGTTCTCCAGTTCTCCGTGTGTTCCGGCTGGGATGCGGCAGGGATGCGGCTCAGTTGGAGCTGGCGGTGATGGGGTTCTCCAGTTCTCCGTGTGTTCCGGCTGGGATGCGGCAGGGATCCGGCTCAGTTGGAGCTGGCAGTGATGGGGTTCTCCAGTTCCAGGTCTGCCGGAGGGAGCGCGGGAGGAACGGATGAGGGCCGGAGGTGCCCGACACACGTCTGACACACGCGGTTCGGCTCGCGGAGCTGTTGACTCGCTAGCGCCACCTTCTGGTCACAGCAGCTCGAGCAGAACACATTCCCACAGTTCCTGCAGCGAAGAGAGAGAGAGAGGAATTAACACTTCTAATGTTCATAAAGTACTTAAGCTTCACATATACACTCCCAGTCAAAAGTTTTAGATCGGTAAGATTTTTAATGTTTTTAAAATTAGTCTTTTGCTTCTATTATTCAATTATAATAATATTTCACATTTTTACTGTATTTGTATTTTTAATCAAATAAATGCAGCCTTGGTGAGCAGAAGAGACTCTTTTAAAAACATTAAAATTCTTGCCGATCAGAAACTTGTGACTGGGAGTGTAGTAATTCATACGAAATGGACTTGACTTTGAGTCACTGGAGTGTATATCTGCAGTAAAATCTCTAGTGTGAGAACAAGCATGAGGACTGAGATGCTACAGTGGAGGACGATGTGAATGAGTGTGTGTGAGAAGGGAAAGATGGATGGACAGACAGAAGAAGAGGAGAAGGAAAGTCTCACCAGGCCTCATCAACCGGCTCTCTGCCACTGCAGCAGAACGAGAGAGAGAGAGAGAGAGAGAGCGATCAGACGACACTCACACACACTGCTTCCAACTAACAACTGAACACTTTTTATGCACTTCGGCTGTTTATATACTCGACAACTGTGTTTTGGGGGCCTGAAAATGAGCACATTTTTGAAAACGATACCGTTATTGTCCCGAAACTACAAAAACGTGCATTTATTAAAACGGTGATGCGCATGTGTATTACGTGTTTACAAAGTGACATCGCCATCTACTGGCCTGGCAGGAGAATACAGCGTTGTCGTCTGTATGTGAAAAATGCGAAGGAAAAACTTTTTTACGTTTTAAGTACATGGTTGTCATGTAAACGAACCCTCAGATTCATTCAGTGAGCCGCTGCGCTTATCAAGTCAAATAGAACCTCATATTAAATATTAAAATTAATATACATATTTAAAGTCCCCCTTTAGTCAATCATTCCCTTAAAACTCATCAAAATGACATATTTAAAAAAAAAAAAATTTCCTTGAAAAATAATTCATGACTTAAAATATCTGGAATGTAACTCGACACCCTTGCCTCATTTAGTATGCGTGGCTCTATGAATATGCAAATGAGCCCCGCCTCCACTCACTCACTCAGCTCAGAGATCCACTGGTTGACGATCACACGTTGATCTGATTGGTTACAAGGTAGTTTGTGACGTCAGAAACACCAGCGATTTCAAAGCGTGTGTTTGAGACTGTCTTTGGTTCACTGCAGTTTTAAGGAGGAAATACTCAGCAATGGTGTCGACTTATGAACTTACACATGCTTTGTCTTAAAGCGCATTAAAAACACCACATAGACACATAAACAACATTAAACGCTGGATTTGCACCACAGGGGGATTTTAAATGAATTAAACCAGAATTAATTTTGTGATTCCAGAATCCAGTTTTTCAATCAAAGTTGTTGACGAGCTTTTTTGCATTTTAATTCAGATTATATCACTTTATAACGGTCTCATTTGTTAAGATTAGTAAATGCATTAGCTAACATGAACTATGAGCAGTATATTTTACATCATTTATGAACCTTTATTAATATTCAAGTTAGTTCACAGTGCATATTAATATTAACAGATACAAGCTTTGATTCTAATGATGCATCAGTAAATGATGAGATTCAGATTAATAAACACGGCAGAACTATTGTTCATTGTTAGTTCATGTTAACTAATGAGACCTTATTGTAAAGTGTTACTGATTATTTTAAGAAATAAATAAATAGTTAATTCAATTTAAATTTAGTATAAAGTTTGGCAAGGCCCTTAAAAGACGTTACCCAGGGTTCAGTGCGGTGTGAAACGCTTTAAGGAATATTCCGGATAAGCTCAATCCACAACATTTGTGGCATAATGTTGATCACCACAAACTTTTAAAAACACACACAGAAATGGAGTTACAGTGAAGCACGTACAATAGAAATGAATGAGGCAGGAAAGGATTTAAAAGCAGAAATGTGAAGTTCAGAACTCAAAGCTTCCTCGTTAGTCCAAACACAGCTTTTACTGAAACCAAGCTCAGAAAACAACTCGTTTTGGATTTCGTCACATTATTACATCATAGTGTGACGAAAGACCGCCTCTTCAGAAGAAGGTCGACGCCCACTTCTACATCATCACCTCTTTAGCCCCACCCACTGATTCACACACGTCATCTAGCAGTGAACAGGATTATTACAGCAACAAAACCATAGAGGATTACAAGACTTTATTGAAGCGTGGATGAACTTTATTTTGAACAAAGTTCCAGTTAGATCGCTTCATTTTACTGCGGATTCGTTTTTAAACATGACCGTTCAGAGAGACTGAATAAAAGCTGATGCAGTGACGACTACACTGGACCCGACAGTAACGTCGCAACACACACGTGTGAGTAACCGTGTTATACCATGTGACTCAGTCGAACTCAAGAGCTGTGATTCGCTGTTTGCTTCAGCATTCATGGGGTTAAAGCGTGGGATTCTGGGATACAGGAGAAAGATCCGCTCCACTCGCTGTAATCCTGAATAAAAGCTGCAGTGAAAGACTTCTTCTGTTTTCTCATCAGTAAAGCTGAATCGCCCATAAGAACCACAAACGATTCATTCATAATTCTGTTCAAAACACCGTAAATGATCATTCCTCAACTATAACTGCTGTAACTTCAAGTACTTAAACTTTATTTAAAGATTTATAAAGCACATGTAATACGCATGAATGTTTCACACTGTTGGCAAACGTAACGAGATATTTTTCAACATCGAAATCTAATAACGGGGACATAGAAAATGATTTTAATATGCAAAACTGTTAGCCAATCACAGCAGTGGGCGTTTACTTCCCGGTCTCGAATGAGACGCCCATCAACACTCAGTGTTTGAGAGAGAGGGTCAAAAACAGGATAGAAAACACATTATTAATTATAATCTAAATTAGGAGGTTTCTGATGTTAAAATATTATAAGTGGAGCTCAGAGAACATTAGAAAAGAAAAGAAAAATGCAGTTCATGACCCCTTTAAACAGAAAAGGTTGATAAGTGATTTTTCACACTAAAATCATATTGTTTACACTGCAAAAAGAAATGCTTTTCTCACTCAGAGTTTTTGTCTGGTTTCCAGTCCAAATATCTAAACATTCTTAAATCAAGATGCATTTACTAAAGTAGTAAATTAAAATATTATAAAAAGATATTATGTCTTGTTTTCTGGGGAAATAAATCCAAATGAAGTGAGTTTTTGCTTTAAACAAGCACAATTATCTGCCAATGGGGAAAGAAAAATAATCTTAATTCAAACGGAAACAATATTATTTTTCTGACCCCGTTGAAGATCATTTTGCTTGTTGAAAACAAGACATAATATCATATGGCATTTCACTCATCTAGTAAATGCATCTTGATGTAAGAATTGTTAGATATTTGGACTGGAAACAAGACAAAAACACTGAGTAAGAATATCATTTTTTGCAGTGTGTGTCTTGTGGCTGCACTAGTGAGTGTTTTAACGCTGAGCATTAATGAACGTGGAATATTCCTGTAATTCCCGAGTGTATCCGGGTCTCACCTGCAGTGATGCTTCCTCGCCAGCCAGAATGTCCTCTCGCAACCATAGCAACGGGACGCCGGGTGATCCGAGTACCACTGTGTCACCTGGACACAAACAGAACAAGTCAACACACCAGTGTCGGGGAAAGGTACTTTGAAAAGTAATGCATTACAATATTCCATTATTCCCTTAAAAAGTAACTAATTGCGTTACTTAGTTACTTTTTAAGAAAAGTAATGCGTTACGTTACTTTTGCGTTACTTCTTTTTTTCTTTGGCTTGTTTTTTTTTTATCACAAAAGTTATATTTTTGGGCAAATGTAAAGACCCTTTCACACCAAAAGCGAAATAACACGCCTCAGGATGAAGGAAATGCAGATTCACGCGTGTACAGTAGAGGGCGCCGCTCAAACAAACCTTCAGCTGCTCTTATTCTGGATAACAGAAGAATAAGATGCAGGAGAAAAAAGACTTACTTTACCAATTTAAAAAAAAGAAAATCGATAGTCCTTTTTGCTTATGGTGTAACTGAATCATCGAAGGTCAGAAGCAAGTAAATGCATAAAAATGTATGTATTATTTAACATATTTAGTTATTAGAGGTTTGCATAGTATTCTGATTCTGCATTTCACTGATTTTATTCATTTTGAGGAATATTGAATCTTTTTTTGTGCAAGTGTAGAGTAAATGCTCACATTTAGTCTAGATCTACAATAACCATCATGTTCACACACACACTCACTCACACACATCTGCACTTATGATTCGTCTCAACATGAGGACAGGAGAGCTGTCAGTCAATAAATGGGAAAACAAAGTAACTTGCGTTACCAATTTGAAAAAGTAACTCAGATATTTTTATGTAAATTTTAAAAGTAATGCGTTACTTTACTAGTTACTTGAAAAAGTAATCTGATTACATAACTCAAGTTACTTGTAATGAGTCACACACAACACTGCAACCAGAGGTGGACAAAGTACACAACTTCTTTCCTTGAGTGAAAGTACAGGTCAAATATTACTCCGTTACAAGTAAAAGTTGTAAGACCAATTTTTACTTCAGTGAAAGTACAGAAGTACTCGTTTTTAAAAGTACTTCAGTATCAAAAGTAAATCTCAATGTATTGTTTTATTATTGTTGTATGTAATACAGTACTCTATGCCTGCCTACCCTCATATCAATATCAGTAGTGGGATTGAATAACTCAATAACGTCCACAATGGTGCCCTATTTAAAGTTTTTGGGCTTTTAGTATGAATATGTTAGCCTTACTGTTATCTATAAGCTAGTGTGCTCCAAAACAATGACAAAATTCTCGTTTAAAAAGACCAAACCCAAAGTTGAAAATGAAAATCGGTTTGATGTCAGAACCCGACTTTCATTTCCAACCAAAAATGCCACCAAAATCATCACTGACTGACTTTACTTCTTTCTACTCAAGGACCTTGACAGAAATGTAGTGGAGTAAAAAGTATGATATTTGTCTTTCAAATGTAAGAAAAACTAATTCTCAAGTACAGTACAGATACTCAAAAAGTGTTCTTAAGTACAGTACTCAAGTAAATGTACTTTGTTACTGTCCACCTCTGACTGCAACACACTTTAACCATCTGCTTCACTGACATTACCCAGACAGCAACAGTGTGTCGGTCCACACGTACCAGATGTGGGCCGGATCTGAGCCGACACACTGTTGCTGTCTGGGTGAGGCCCTGATATACTCAAAATACTCGCTTAGGGGTAAAAAGACGTTTGCAATACAGTTGCAGCGATTATACTGTTAATGAGCATCCTGACGCCGCCCACATTTAGATGAATATGTAAATTTGTCTCATTAAAATAAACAATGCCAGCGGTGAGAAAACAGCAGTTCAGAAAGGTTCAGTTTCTACTCTAAAGCAGCTCTCAGTGTGTTCATGTTTTTACTCGCGTCTGATCCTCGACGGACTGAACAGGAGAAATGAACCTGAGAAGATTCACACCCCTAAGAAGGCGGAGCTTCAGAGCCACACCCACCTATTACATCATCATCACACTGACCAATGGGAGTTCAAAGGCGTTTGCCAGTTTAAAACAAACTTTTTCTAAAAACAAACAAACATCTAAAAATTCTTAAATCAAGAAGCATTTAATATTAGATTGCCATCAGATATTAAGTCTTGTTTTCTGAGTAAAAAAAATCAAAATGAAGTGAGTGTTTGCTTAAAACAAGCAAAATGATCTGCCAATAGGGTCAGAAAAATAATGTTTCCATTTGAATTAAGATTATTTTTCTGACCCCATTTTGATTTTCCCCCCAGAAATCAAGATAATATTGTATGGCATTTCACTCCTCTAGTAAACGCATCTTGATTTAAGAATGTTTAGATATTTGGACTGGAAACAAGACAGAAACACTGAGTAAGAACAGCATGTTTTGCCGTGTGACGTCCGTTCTCTCCCTGATCCGCTCACCTCTGCTTCCCGTTGTCCGATCTGTTCCCAGCTGGACTCGGACAGGAGATCAGTGGCACCACAGCGCTGTAACTCCAGGTTATTCTCCCCGTCTGGAAGAGACGTCTGTGGCCCAGAGAAGAAGAAGTGTTAGAGCTGCTGAAGTTAATGAGATTAACAGCCTGTTTACACCAATAACTATAACGATAACTTTAATCACTATAATCACGACTACCGGACAATGATAACTACAATTATAACTATAATGTTAACTATGATAACCACAATGTTAACTATAATGATAACTATTATAACTTTAATGACCGACAATACCGATAACTACAATGTTGTGCAATCTTGACACAAATTATTATATAAATTCATTATGAACAATGTATCACTAATTATTGACAACTGTGGTAAAACATCAATGCTGGGGTTTTAAATCTTTAAGTGGCAACAAACGGCCCCAGTTTTGGCTTGTTTGCGTTGTGGCCTGATTGCGTTGTGTCGTGGCCTGATTGCGTTGTGTCGTGGCCTGATTCCATTGTATCGTGGCCTGATTGCGTTGTGTCGTGGCCTGATTGTGTTGTATCGTGGCCTGATTGTGTTGTATCGTGGCCTGATTGCATTGTATCGTGGCCTGATTGCGTTGTATCGTGGCCTGATTGTGTTGTATCGTGGCCTGATTGCATTGTATCGTGGCCTGATTGCGTTGTATCGTGGCCTGATTGTGTTGTATCGTGGCTTGATTTCGTTGTGTCGTGGCTTGATTTCGTTGTGTCGTGGCTTGATTTCGTTGTGTCGTGGCTTGATTTCGTTGTGTCGTGGCTTGATTGCATTGTATCGTGGCCTGATTGCGTTGTATCGTGGCCTGATTGTGTTGTATCGTGGCTTGATTTCGTTGTGTCGTGGCTTGATTGCGTTGTGTCGTGGCTTGATTTCGTTGTGTCGTGGCCTGATTGTGTTGTATCGTGGCCTGATTGCGTTGTGTCGTGGCCTGATTGCGTTGTGTCGTGGCCTGATTCCATTGTATCGTGGCCTGATTGCGTTGTGTCGTGGCCTGATTGTGTTGTATCGTGGCCTGATTGTGTTGTATCGTGGCCTGATTGCATTGTATCGTGGCCTGATTGCGTTGTGTCGTGGCCTGATTGTGTTGTATCGTGGCCTGATTGTGTTGTATCGTGGCCTGATTGCATTGTATCGTGGCCTGATTGCGTTGTATCGTGGCCTGATTGTGTTGTATCGTGGCCTGATTGCATTGTATCGTGGCCTGATTGCGTTGTATCGTGGCCTGATTGTGTTGTATCGTGGCTTGATTTCGTTGTGTCGTGGCTTGATTTCGTTGTGTCGTGGCTTGATTTCGTTGTGTCGTGGCTTGATTTCGTTGTGTCGTGGCTTGATTTCGTTGTGTCGTGGCTTGATTGCATTGTATCGTGGCCTGATTGCGTTGTATCGTGGCCTGATTGTGTTGTATCGTGGCTTGATTTCGTTGTGTCGTGGCTTGATTGCGTTGTGTCGTGGCTTGATTTCGTTGTGTCGTGGCCTGATTGTGTTGTATCGTGGCCTGATTGTGTTGTATCGTGGCCTGATTGCATTGTATCGTGGCCTGATTGCGTTGTGTCGTGGCCTGATTGTGTTGTATCGTGGCCTGATTGTGTTGTATCGTGGCCTGATTGCATTGTATCGTGGCCTGATTGCGTTGTATCGTGGCCTGATTGTGTTGTATCGTGGCCTGATTGCATTGTATCGTGGCCTGATTGCGTTGTATCGTGGCCTGATTGTGTTGTATCGTGGCTTGATTTCGTTGTGTCGTGGCTTGATTTCGTTGTGTCGTGGCTTGATTTCGTTGTGTCGTGGCTTGATTTCGTTGTGTCGTGGCTTGTTTGCATTGTATCGTGGCCTGATTGCGTTGTATCGTGGCCTGATTGTGTTGTATCGTGGCTTGATTTCGTTGTGTCGTGGCTTGATTGCGTTGTGTCGTGGCTTGATTTCGTTGTGTCGTGGCCTGATTGTGTTGTATCGTGGCCTGATTGCATTGTATCGTGGCCTGATTGCGTTGTATCGTGGCCTGATTGTGTTGTATCGTGGCCTGATTGCATTGTATCGTGGCCTGATTGCGTTGTATCGTGGCCTGATTGTGTTGTATCGTGGCTTGATTTCGTTGTCTTGGCCTGATTTCGTTGTGTCGTGGCCTGATTTCGTTGTGTCGTGGCCTGATTTCGTTGTGTCGTGGCCTGATTGCGTTGTATCGTGGCCTGATTTCATTGTATCGTGGCCTGATTGTGTTGTATCGTGGCCTGATTTCATTGTATCGTGGCCTGATTTCATTGTGTTGTGGCTTGATTGCGTTGTGTTGTGGCCTGATTCCATTGTATCGTGGCCTGATTGCGTTGTGTCGTGGCCTGATTGTGTTGTGTCGTGGCTTGATTTCGTTGTATCGTGGCTTGATTTCGTTGTGTTGTGGCCTGATTGCGTTGTGTCGTGGCTTGATTTCGTTGTGTCGTGGCTTGATTGCGTTGTGTCGTGGCCTGATTGCGTTGTATCGTGGCCTGATTGTGTTGTATCGTGGCCTGATTGCATTGTATCGTGGCCTGATTGCGTTGTATCGTGGCCTGATTGTGTTGTATCGTGGCTTGATTTCGTTGTCTTGGCCTGATTTCGTTGTGTCGTGGCCTGATTTCGTTGTGTCGTGGCCTGATTGCGTTGTATCGTGGCCTGATTTCATTGTATCGTGGCCTGATTGTGTTGTATCGTGGCCTGATTGCGTTGTGTCGTGGCTTGATTTCGTTGTGTCGTGGCTTGATTTCATTGTATCGTGGCTTGATTTCGTTGTGTCGTGGCCTGATTGCGTTGTGTCGTGGCCTGATTGCGTTGTATCGTGGCTTGATTTCATTGTATCGTGGCTTGATTTCATTGTATCGTGGCTTGATTTCGTTGTGTCGTGGCCTGATTGCGTTGTGTCGTGGCCTGATTGCATTGTATCGTGGCCTGATTGCGTTGTATCGTGGCTTGATTTCATTGTATCGTGGCCTGATTTCGTTGTGTCGTGGCCTGATTTCGTTGTATCGTGGCTTGATTTCATTGTATCGTGGCTTGATTTCATTGTATCGTGGCCTGATTTCGTTGTGTCGTGGCTTGATTTCGTTGTATCGTGGCTTGATTTCGTTGTGTCGTGGCCTGATTGCATTGTATCGTGGCCTGATTGCGTTGTATCGTGGCTTGATTTCATTGTATCGTGGCCTGATTTCGTTGTGTCGTGGCCTGATTTCGTTGTATCGTGGCTTGATTTCATTGTATCGTGGCCTGATTTCGTTGTGTCGTGGCTTGATTTCGTTGTATCGTGGCTTGATTTCGTTGTGTCGTGGCTTGATTTCGTTGTATCGTGGCTTGATTTCGTTGTGTCGTGGCCTGATTTCGTTGTGTCGTGGCCAGATTGCGTTGTATCGTGGCCTGATTGCGTTGTGTCGTGGCTTGATTTCATTGTATCGTGGCCTGATTTCATTGTATCGTGGCCTGATTTCGTTGTGTCGTGGCTTGATTTCGTTTTGTCGTGGCTTGATTGCATTGTATCGTGGCTTGATTTCATTGTATTGTGGCCTGATTTCGTTGTATCGTGGCTTGATTGCATTGTATCGTGGCTTGATTTCATTGTGTCGTGGCCTGATTTCGTTGTGTCGTGGCCTGATTGCGTTGTGTTGTGGCCTGATTTCATTGTGTCGTGGCCTGATTTCGTTGTGTCGTGGTTTGATTTCGTTGTGTTGTGAACTTATATTTCCTTTTTAAATTTCGCTGTGCTCTACCGTAGATTTACCATCACTAAAGCGTTTCAATATAACATAGGAAGTGCATAGAGTAGCGAGTGTGTGTTCCTCACCAGCTTCCCGTTGACGTGCAGACGGCTCCAGAGCTCCTGCACCTGTTTCTTCAGCGTCTCTACCTGCAGCTGATGCCCCGCCTCCATCTCTCGCAGGCGCACCTGTACAGCGTCACTGTGAAGACTCAACCCGTCCTGATTGGCCGAAAGCGGATGAACGGGATGCTGGGAAGGTGAGCAGACGCCGTTGAGGGTGTGGTTCGGACTGGAAGAACTCTCCATGGAAGATTGGCTGCTAGATTCTGAAGCATCATGGGTAGTTGTAAAGGGGGCGTGATTATTTAAATCTAAGCCGTTTGATAGCAACTCACTGTTTTCGTTAGAGCAAAGAGGATGCTGGGATTTAGGTGGGTGTTTTTCAGTGGAAAGTTCCACAGCGTGATCTTTACTCTCCTCTGGTGATCCAAACATTTGGTCCTCACTCTTAAACTTATCTGGAATATCGAAGGCAGGCGTGTTATGTACAACTTCTAGCTTCCTGTGATCCTCCTCTCTCACTTCCTGTTCCATTTGGCTGTCAGTCACAGAAAGCTCCGCCCCCTTTAATGCCTCAGAGTCGCTGGTGTTTAAGCCGAGTCTCGGATCGGGACGGCTCTTGTCCGGTTCTTTCGTCACGCTCATCATCACGCTCAAACGGTCCTGCCACTTCTCATTCCTGCTGGGATCGCTGCTGCGGCGGGTCGGGGTCAAACCCTCACACGATGTGTGCAGATCGTCGTACGACCGAGTCTTTGGTAACCTGCAAAGAAAACACAATACAGTTTGAGCTACAGGAACGTTTAAGTGGAGAAATGAGTGAAAAGTGATTAAAGGCTGAAACTTAGAGATGCACCGATATCAGAATTTTGGCCGATACGATAATTCTTTATATTTGAAAGCCGATAACCGATATTTTGAACCATAAATCTAAATCCAAATTTTTATATAATGTTTGAGAGCCTGATTACAAAAACAAAAGTCTCACCATTAAAATCCACGTCTCAAACACACAATTATAATGTTCTCATGATAATGTTCTGTAGACACAGACACATGTTGCACTGAACTGTGTTTTCCTTTTTTGTAGTGATTTCAATCATATTTCAAGCAATTGAAATAATAGGGTCAATTGGCCAATAGGGTTAGGTTTAGTCATCCCTACTGAAAATGTGTTCAGACAAGGAAACGCATAAGTCACGTGTCATTTACCTGCTCACAGGTGAGGCTGAGGGGGCGGAGTTAGGCACACATGACTCGTCAGAAGGCGTGGAGGGGGCGGAGTTAGGCAGGTAGACGGCGCTCCATAGCATCAGATTCCTCACGTGACACACTGGGTGCAAAACCTGACGGAGAGATTCCTAGTGAGGCTGAGTTTACTTTATCAAAAATACAGTAAAAATAGTGAAATATTATCCCAATGTAAATCATCTGTTTTCTATGTGAATATACAGTAAAGTGTAATTTATTCCTGTGATCAAAGCTGAATTTTCAGCATCATTACTCCAGTCTTCAGTGTCACATGATTCAAACATTTATGATTATTATCAGTGTTGAAATAAGTTTTCTGCTCGAAATTTTAATATCACTTTTTATATATTATAGTTTATTAATATTTTTGAATTTATTTTAATTTTATAGTGTTATTCATTTTGATCTTGTCATTTTTATTAGCTGTGATTTTATTAGCTTGTCATTTTTATTAAACGTCTATATAAAATGTATACATTTTTATTTCAATTTTAGTTATTTTAGTACATCAATTTAAACCAAATGAGAGATAAAAATAAACTAAAATAAGTTTGAAATGCGAGGTTTCTGTATTTTGACAAAAAAAAAAATACAATACTGTGTGTGTGTGTGTATGTATATATATATAATAAAATATATTATTTTATATTTTATTTAATTGAATTTATTCATATTGTATTTTATTTTATATATATATATATATATATATATATATATATATATATATATATATATATGTATGTATGTAAAAAAAAAAAAAAAATTCAAATAGCTAAAGTGTGTAGTTAACCCTATAAGCCCTCTATGTGAGCCGGGCCAGCAGACGTACGGTCTCAGAGCGCGGTGAGTAGAGGATGTTGAGGAACGATGAGTTCTCCGGTCTCAGGAGAGTCCAAACCGAGCACGTCTTCTCCTGAACACACTGATCCTCTCGCTCCTTCACACTGTTGCACAGGAACGTCCCGAACAGACACGAGTACGTGTGCTGCGCTAACTTCACCTAAAGGCACAAACACAGCCCTCGTTGTGATGCACTGCAAAAAATTACATTCTTACTCAGTGTTTTTGTCTTGTTTCCAGTCCAAATATCTAAAGATTCTTAAATCGAAATGCATTTACTAGATGAGTAAAATACCATAAGATATTATGTCTTGTTTTCTGGGGGAAAAAATTCAAATTAAGTGAGTTTTTGCCTAAAACCAGTAAAATGATCTGCCAATGGGGTAAGAAAAATAATCTTGTTTCCATTTGAATTAACATTATTTTTGTTTTAAGCAAAAACTCACTTAATTTGGATTTCTTTCCTCAGAAAACAAGTCATAATATCTTATGGTGTTTTACTCATCTAGTAAATACATTGATTTAAGAATTTTTAGATATTTGGACTGGAAACACGACAGAAACACTGAGTAAGAAAAGCATGCATGTTCATCTAAACAAGCGCTG
Organism: Rutilus rutilus; assembly: GCA_021464565.1. Classification (NCBI taxonomy): domain Eukaryota; kingdom Metazoa; phylum Chordata; class Actinopteri; order Cypriniformes; family Leuciscidae; genus Rutilus; species Rutilus rutilus. The sequence continues at coordinate 47,832,420 of JAJAQA010000007.1, forward strand.
ATCAAAGCAATGACAGTGAGTACCAGAAAGGCCTCGTTGAACTCGAAGGAGCATGGGAACTGTCTCTGGAGCTGATGAACGCAGTCGAGCCACTGCAGGAACACAGGACAGCGCTCGTTCACGTCGTACGCGTTCTCACCGTGACCACAGCGCTCGGCAAACTTATGGCCGTAGTCCAGCCACTCGCTCTCGACCAGCACCTGGAAACCCTGCGCAGACCAAAGCAAACTCTTCATCTCAACCTTCAGAACAGCAATGCGCTTCACTCTCCATTCCAGTCAATCAATCCAAAACTCAGACGCAATGATTCAAAAAAGTCCCAACACAGCTTTTTTATTTGTACATAAATGTTGCTCTTTATTACTATACTGTATTAGTGCATAAAGCAAATTATTAAATGTATTTTACTTGGTGCACTAGACATTTTGAATCTACTAGGATTAGGGATGCACGATATCGGTTCATTTTTAATGTTATCGTTATCGGTCCAAAAAGGAAATTTGTCTGATATATTAAAGCTGATAAATAATGTATTATTTCCTTCAGCTGAGACTCTTCAGATGTGCACTGTTCAACATGATGGTTATGAAGTGCTTGAAATATGATTGAAATCACTTTATAATACAGTTCAGTGCAACATGTGCAGCGCAAGTCTGTCATATCGGCTACAGAACATGATCATGAGAACATTATAATTGTGTGTTTGAGACGTGGATTTTAATGGTGAGACTTTTGTGTTTGTAATCAGGCTCTCAAAAATGATGTAAAAATGTGGATTTAGATTTATCGGCCGATATATCGGTTATCGGCTTTCAAATAAAAAGAATTATCGGTTATCGGCCAAAATGTTTATATCCCTAACTAGGCTACAACCCTATGATTACATAAGTATTGAGATTGATATTTACATTTATACAACTGGCGGACAGTTTTATCCACATTGCATTCTGTGAGTACATTTATATCAGTTCATGCATTTCTAGGGAATCGAACCCATGGTGTTGCACAAGGCTCTTTCTCTGCGGTATTACCCAGTTTAACTGCAGGTTTGAATAATTAAACCCTAAAAAACTATTCCTCACTTTACTGTGTCCATAAAAGCAGAGAGAGATGATATATTAGACGGCAGTTTGCGCTCAGGTTATGAATGTGCACTAACATTTACAACACTCCTGCCATGCTCATGTTGCATGTTATTCACTGTAAAAAATGCTTTTCTTACTTAGTATTTCTGTCTTGTTTCCAGTCCAAATATGTACAAATTCTTAAATCAAGATGCATTTAGTAATTTTAGAATTACTTAGAAAAGTGATTTTTCTGACCCCATTGGCAGATCATTTAGCTTTTTTTTTTAAGCAACAACTCAGTTCATTTTTTTTTATTTCCCCAGAAAACAAGACATAATATCTTATGGCAATTTTACTCATCTAGTAAATGCATCTTGATTTAAGGATTTTTACATATTTGCACTGGAAACAAGACAAAAATCCTAAGTAAGAAAAGCATTTTTGCAGTGTTCTTCTGAAATAAAACGAAGAGTGCTCGAGACCTTGATGGTCCTGTAGAAGGGGTCGAGCAGGAGTTTGGACAGAGCCACGATCTGAGGCGTCCGGTCCCAGCCGTCGGAGCAGTGCACCAGCACAGGCCTGTGGTCTCGGTCCACAGCGTTCACCACCAGAAGACACGCTTTCAGCAGCAGAGACAGATGCTGGAGCCATTTAGTGCCCTCCAACGCCGACAGCCAGCTAACACACGCAGAACACACACACACAGAACACACATGCAGAACACTTAGCACTGGTGATATGTGACCCTGGACCACAAAACCAGTCACATGGGTCAATTTTCTAAAATTGAGATTATACATCATCTGAAAGCTGAATAAATAAACTTTTCATTGATGTGTGGTTTATGACAGGACAATATTTGGTTGAGATACAACTATTGTAAATCTGGAATCTGAGGGAGCAAAAAAATCGAAACATTGAGAAAATCTCCTTTAAAGTTGTTCATTTATGTTGGCGATTGTGCTGCACTCACTCACACAAATACATGTTTGATATATTTACGGTAGGAACTGTACAAAATATCTTCATGGAACATGATCTTTACTCAATATCCTAATGATTTTTGGTATAAAAGAAAAATGGATAATTTTGACCCGTACAGTGTATTGTTGGATATTGCCACAGATATACCCGTGCGTCATGTGACCGGTTTTGTGGTCCAGGGTCACATATTTGAATGAATTATGAATACTTTGCCGTATCAAACAACTAACGTAAAGGGGTTAAAGCAAAGATCAAACTCTTTAAGAGCACAATTCATAGAAATAGGGAACGCTTTTTCTTCAGCAGTGCATATGAATGAATGTTCATGAAACAACTACTATAATGTCTTATTGATTGCAGTTTTTTGTGTGTATGAATACAAATACTAATAATATATATATATATATCAAACATTTATATTTTTAACCATAGCATAACAATATATGTTGGTTTCTAGTTTGACCAGAATTTTGAAATCGGGGCATTAGTAAATAAAGGCAACACTGTCTCTGTAGCCAGATCTGCACTGAGTAAAGAGCATCAGCTGTGGGTCGAGCCGGTTCTGCTGTGTTTGCAGGTCGGCTCATCATGAACACTCACTTGACCGGATCCGGGACTTGAGCGCAGAGAGTCCGCAAACACTGGAAGCTCTTCCGGATGGAGTGGATGTTGGCCATGCCCATGAACATCACCTCACAGCTGGGGTAATACTCTACAGTACACACACACACACACACACACACACACACAGGATGATGTTTGAGAGAGAGAGAGAGATCAGGAATAAGGGTTTCGTTTGAATTTTATCGATTCCGATTCCAAAAAGGTAAAAAAAACAAAAACAGATATTATTCACATTTAGTCTTTTTGCAAAACATTTAATTGTATCTGAATATCATGAACACAAATCATCAGGCTGAAGAACTCTCACACAAGGAGTGTTTGCCTGTGGTTTAACAACACCATAGAAGAACAACTAGCCGAACTAATATAAACCTCAAGCATTATTAAAGACAGAAGTAAACACTCAGTAATTAAAAAAGAACTAATTAGAAATCGCAACAAATAGATACAACTGAACAAAGATACGATTGAAATAGAGTGTTTTAAGATTTTCAGGTGCAGAAACTAATCAAATGTAAAATAAAATTGCGAGGAATAATAAAAATAAGAGGAATCGAAATTAAAATGTTATATCAAGTATCCGATTCCCAGCCCTATCAGGGAGAACATGTTTCTGCTGTTAGCATGTGCTTTACCTGGACACTCACACCCGCCTCCTTTCGCCCGATTGGCTACCGCCGCCGCGTACGACCGGGCGTCCATTATTAACAGCTTCTGAGGGGGCGTGGCATTGGGCTCCGCCTCTACGTTCCCATTGGCCGTGTGAGAACCTGATGTGAAAACAGGAAGTAAATGTTGATTTAGCAGGAAAAACAATCACAGGGTTCGTACAGACACTGTAAAACGAAATTCAAGGACTTTTCAAGCACTTCTTTCTTGACAAACAATATCTTTATTATCTTTTAAATTCTAAAAAAGGTAAATAGATCAATAAAAATAATTAAGTGCAGCACATGCAATAACTGCGAAAACTTTAATCATTGAAAGGATAATATGACAAAGATTTCGCTTTCCTTGTTCAAACTGATTTATTTCCATGAAAATATGATTGACCTGAAGAATAAAAGCTGTATCATATACTTGGATATTTAATGAGCAATATCACACTCATAGCCATGTGAAATGCCTCTATATCTATATTAGACAGACTGCAACATACATTTTTGTGTGAAAAGATTGTTTTATCATTAAAATTAAGCTCTAATTTGACATATATTGTCTTTCAATAATTCCTAAGAAAAGTACCTTTTCTTAAAGGGATACTCCACTTTTTTCGGAAATAAGCTCATTTTACATCTCCCCCAGAGTTAAACAGTTGAGTTTTACCGTTTTAGAATCCATTCAGCCGAACTCCGGGTCTGACGGTACCACTTTTAGCATAGCTTAGCACAGATCATTGATTCTGATGAGTCCAGTAGCATTTCTTTCAAAATGACCAAAGAGTTTCAATATTTTTCCTATTTAAAACTTGACTCTTCTGTAGTTAAACCGTGTACTAAGATCGACGGAAAATGAAAAGTTGCGATTTTCTAAGCCTATATGGCTAGGAACTACTCTCATTCCAGCGTAATAATCAAGGAACTGTGCGGCCGTACCATGGGTGCAGCAGGCGTAATGATATGACGCAGCGCCTGAAAATAGGTCTAATAGGTTAGACAAACTTAGTCCCGGTCACGTTGGAAGAAGTTACCGAGCTGGGGACTATTTTCAGGCGCTGCGTCATATCATTACGCCTGCTGCACTCATGGTACGGCCGCACAGTTCCTTGATTATTACGCTGGAATGAGAGTAGTTCCTAGCCATATAGGCTTAGGAAATCGCAACTTTTCATTTTCCGTCGATCTTAGTACACGGTTTAACTACAGAAGAGTCAAGTTTTAAATAGGAAAAATATTGAAACTCTTTGGTCATTTTGAAAGAAATGCTACTGGACTCATCAGAATCAATGATCTGTGCTAAGCTATGCTAAAAGTGGTACCGTCAGACCCGGAGTTCGGCTGAATGGATTCTAAAACGGTAAAACTCAACTGTTTAACTCTGGGGGAGATGTAAAATGAGCTTATTTCCGAAAAAAGTGGAGTATCCCTTTAAATATGGCTGATTTCCTGATTTTCCTTCAATTTCAAAGAGTAAAATTCAAGTACTTTAAGCACCTTGACCTCTGCGATCGGACCGGAGTCGCTCACTCACCGGAGTCGCCGAGCGGAGGTTTGGCGTGATGGTGAACGCACGAGCCGTTAGCATGAGCCGCGTTCAAGGCCGGATCCGTGACACAGGCTTTAGCGATGGCTTGAACCAAATGCTCATCGTCAGCATTTCTCCAACCCCACCAGCTGACCTCTGGCTGCCCACATCGACCAATCACAGCGCCCGAACTCTGGTGTCTGGGTCAAAGGTTAAGATAAAGGTGAGGACTTAACACAGTGTGGCTCATCCAATCAGATTTCAGAGCTAAAACCATCCGTTTTATCTATATAACTTCAATTCACATTTATTTGTATAGCGCTTTTCACAATACACATCGTTTCAAAGCAGCTTTACAGAAAATGCACGAGTCCACATTACAATTTACAGTGATCTGTTATCAGAGGTGACTGTATTTCAGAAATGTACAAAATCACGGTTAGCTAAAACTGTATCTAAACAATGTCATAATTTAAGGCAGAAACAATGTCTCACTGAAGTAATGATGTTTGTTAACAGATGATTATGACAGAAAATTGTAGCATAACTATAGACAGAAGTTAAAGATACTAGTGATGTCAACATCTACATTTATAAAAGCAGAAGCATGTTTACACTGATGTACAATGGAAGTCTGAAAGTATGGTTATTTTCTTATGCATTTATTTGATTACCACTGTTTTTGATCATAAATTTGTATTGAATCATCGATCCAGAAACATGAAAACAGACAACACAGAATATCTGAAAAAATTTAATATTTCAAAGAGCACTAATATTGTAAAAAATATATATATATAATAATTAAATTGTTGACGTTTTAAAAATTTAATTGATTAAATTAAATCAATTCCATTATGATTATGAAAAGTTAAGTAAACTAATAAAATAGATATTTTTTTGATTATTAATGAAATAGAAAATTAAAATGGTGAACATGGAATTTGGGCCCTGAGAAATTTTATTAATTAATTCAATTGATTTGTGTTCATGATATTCAGCTACAATTATATGTTTTGCAATAAGACTCAGGGCCCTCTCTCGCACCCAGCGCAACTGACTTTGTACAGCGACGCATGTCTCATTCCTATTCTGCACCCGACGCACAGCGGACTTTTCCCTCCACAGACACACGTCGGTAAATTAGGGAATGAACTTGCGCTCCCGGGGGGGCGGTTCAGGGAAAAGAGGAGGCGTGTTCCGGCACAAACGTTCCCTGGTGCTATTTTGCAGTTTCAGAAAACAATTCCGCGTTGCACATGTTATTCAGATGCTATTTTAAGGGCGCATGCTTGGCCATAATCAATGTAGCGTGAGCACAACACACACACACTTTGCTTCTCTCATCTACACACAGAAGCAGCAGTTCACATTTTTAGAAAACCATACATTATTACAAGGAAAAATATTACCACACGAGGGAAATCATTGTGTTGTCCATGAAGATGTGAAAGAATAGGCATAAATCTAGCTTACACATTTACCCAAATTATCATACGCCTGTTTAACCGAAGCTAATTTGTGTGTGTTTCTCCATCCCCAATGTCACTTCTCTGTGTTTTACGGCCCTGACGAGAGCGTCGGTCTCCTCGGCTGTGAACCGCTCCTGGCAAATCCGCCGTTATAATAGCAATCCGCCATGGAACAAGCACGCCTGCTCTTAAAGGGAATGTGAGATGAGGCTCTGATTGGTTTATTTCACGTTACGCCCAAACCACACCTATGAGTAATGAAGCTGCTTCAGACCAACACATTCTAGATTTGCGTCGGGCGCAAGAGTCGTTTATCCCGCCGGTATAATAGCAACCGAGATCCGCCCACAAAGTTACTTGTGTTTCGCGCTTGATACTTGCGCTTCAGATCGTTAAAATAGGGCCCCATATGTGAATGATATCTACGTTTTTTTTTACCTTATTGGAATCGAAATTAAGACTCGATAAGCAGAATCAGAATCGTTCAAATTCAAACGATACCCAACTCTACAGTCAACACAGCTTAACCTGTACTGATCCCAGAACAGTCCTTTCACAAAACGCAAGCTCAGAAACACCTGTAAACCACAGCCGGGATCCTCTTCCAGGATCGGAACGCTGCCACGCTCTCCAGCTCCTGGTCCGAGACCGCAGCAGGAACGATGATCTGCTCTGGGTAACTGGCACAGACCCTGAGAGATCACACACACACACACACGTCTGGTGATGAAGCAGCTTGAGCGAGCGAGCGGTGTGTGTGTTTCAGGTGCGTCACCTGTAGTGTGTGTTGATGTTGGAGATTCTCCAGGCACTGTGTGTGTCGAAGCCCATCCTCTCCAGCTCGCGCTTAAACCTCCGCTGATGTCCTCCTGCAAACACACACACATCCGGTGTGTCTGGGATTAAAAACTCAAGCATTTCCAGTGTTGTGTGTGACTCATTACAAGTAACTTGAGTTATGTAATCAGATTACTTTTTCAAGTAACTAGTAAAGTAACGCGTAGTAAGAGTTACTTTTTCACATTTATTGACTGACAGCTCTCCTGTCCTCATGTTGACACGCGTTGTGTGTGTGTGTGTGTGTGTGTGTGTGTGTGTGTGTGTGTGTGTGTGTGTGTGAACATTATGGTTATTGTAGTTCTAGACTAAATGTGAGCATTTACTCTACACTTGCACAAAAAAAGATTCAATATTCCTCAAAATGAATAAAATCAGTGAAATGCAGAATCAGAATACTGTGCAAAACTAAACTAAACTAAATATAACTAAACTATGTTAACTAAACTATAACTAAATATGTTAATAAAACATAAATTTTTATGCATTTAATCTCACTTTATTGACCAATGTACTTGCAGCAATGATTCAGTGAAACCATAAGCAAAAATGAGGTGTCAGGTTTTACATGAAGCATTTCCTGATTTACAGAAATAGAAAGTTTGTTTGTTTGTTTGTTTGTTTGTTTGTTTGTTTGTGTTTGTTGCATCAAGCCAGACGACGTCTTTTTTTGCTCCGTTATTATAAGTTGCTTCATAAAAACCTATATTGCAAAAGATTGTGTTGATAAACAGAATTACAGTGCATTTTATCCTTCAATGCATGACACAGCATTGATCTGATAATACAGATTGCACTTATTTTAATGTTCAAACTCATTAAACTCTGGCGCCAGTGTTGTTTTAGTATTATTTATGTATAGTAGTTATGTAATATAAATATTTTGTACTATTATATACTAAGACTAATTATAGTTTATCAGTATTTTGAATTAGCTGCTATTTATATGTTTTAGTTTTCATTTTAATAAAAAAAAATTCATTAATTTATATATTTGTTCATTTATATATTTGTATTCTTTTTTTTTATATATGACTTCTTAGGTTTATTGATTTATTGATTGATTGCTCTCAGTTTTAGTTTTGGTTTCTAATTATTTCCAGTTTGTAATGTATGGACTGCCAAAGTTGCCAAAATAAGAAATAAAAAATAAAAAATAAAAATAAAAAAGTGCATTTATACTTTTATTACCTTATGTATCATTGTATTTTTTCCACATTTATTTCTACATTTATTTATTTCCAAGTTTATTTATTTATATATGTATTTATTTCTACATTTCTTTCTCCGTATGGTAATGAGGGGGGCGGGGACATTTATTTATTTATTTTACATTTCTTTGTATATTTACTTATGTGTTTATTTATTTATTTTTGTAGTTTTTTTACATTTCTTTTTATATTTATTTATGTGTTTATTTATTTATTATCTCGGCAGCTTTGGCATTCCATAGTAATTTTAGTGCTTTAGCTTAAACTTATTTCAATTAGTCTGCAGTTAGTCAGTAAGAACCTGTAAACACCGCCCTGAAATGTGTGTGTACCTGCACGGCAGATCCCATCATGCAACTCTCTGTCCTCAGCGGACACACTCGCGCTGCACGAGAGGAAGGCGAAGGCGAAGAGCTCCTGCAACCGGGCCGGCGGCCGCACAACTGCGCTAATCCTCCTCAGCCAATCCTGACACTGCTCCGTCGACTGGAACTTACACCTGAACACAACAGGTTACATTTAAAGGTGCAGTGTGTCATTTTTAGCAGCATCTAGTGGTGAGGTTGTGAATTGCACCCAACAGAAGTTACGGTGGCCGACAGGAAGTGATGTCGTTGTCTGAGACCGCAGAGAGTAGCCAGTTAAACAATGAGGTTTCTTTACAAAGATAAATTAAGAAATTAGGTTTACTTAATTATTCAGTAAAACGATTTGTTATTGTGAATATTATTGTCACCTGTTCATCATTGTGTCAGTGTTTTATTCGCTGACTAGCTGAAGCTTCTCTGCATGAAGAACAACATAGTGACGAAACGCGTTTGTCCGTTCAGGGCCACCGTAGAAACATGTGGATGTAAGCGTACCCGCGGTGTGTGTAGAGAGAGATGCCTCATTCTAAGCTAATAAACACACAACGCTTCATTATGTAAGATCTTTATACACCACTGAAAACAGTGTTATGAATATGATATTGCAACACTTGGTCCATAAATACTAACACTTTATCTTCAACTATATCTTTTATAAAATAAAATAAAAACATTTTTAAAAACATACATGCAGTTAGATTAAACTGGGAAGCATATTGTCCTATTGTTAGTTTAACTGCTTCTATTGTTCTCATTTGTAAGTCGCTTTCATACTTAAAATAAAATTGCTAAGATTTTTCTAATATTCATTATCATTTTGTAATAAATCCAAAAGCAAAACACGCAAAAAGAGCTATAAAAGAGAGTGGAAATGGCAAATGAGTGGTCCTCTGCAGCCATCTACTGGTGATATTGGTATTTTTGTGTCATGTTAATGTTAGAAGTGGGTTTGTTTTCCCCAATATTTCCCCCTAATATTGAACTCCTAGAATCACCCCTGATATGAACTTTATATGGTTATTTTGTTACTCATCATCCGTGTCTGATGCCCCTCCCCCATCGCTACATAATTAAGTACACTGCAAAAGTCGAGTGCATAAAATGTCCAACATTCCACACTTTGTTTTTTCTGTTAATTTAGTGCATCATGCGGGTTTTTTAAGTGCACTTTATCCATTTCGGAATTTTCACACTATTCACATTATTTATAGTACAAAACGGCATAGAATAGTGTGTATTGGGACGTGCTCTTACTTTCCTAACACACATTATTTTGCTTGATTCATCAGTGCACATTATTCCAAAGAAAACAAAGTTACTGTCTACCTCACAATGCCACCACTGAGGATGTTGAGACAGAGCGAGGACACATTTGTTAGTCAAAGCAGTGCTGTTACACAGACACACCTGATAACCTTGCAGTCTTTGCAGGTGAGGTGCAGGTGTGTCAGATCCCGACACTCCACACTTTCAATCAGCTGCAGTGGGACCTGATGTGTTCACAGAGAGACAACAAAAACATCACAATTGTGTCTTTTAGGCCTTGAGTGTAACGTGTGTTTGAGTGTGATCCAAACAAGTGTACTCCATGGCAAAGATTGTATCAGTCACTGAGAAAATATATAGAATAATGCTTAAGTTTTTGTTAAAGATGCAGTAAGCGATTTCTGTGAAGCGCTGTTGACAGTGGATCTGACCGAACAGCACAACGCTCTTGTAGTCAATCAGCAGTAGGGGGCGTGTCCACTCATGATGGAGGAGGAGAGAGTGAGCCAATCAGCAGTAGGGGGCGTGTCTACTCATGATGGGGGAGGAGAGAGTGAGCCAATCAGCAGTAGGGGGCGTGTTCACTCATGATGGGGGAAGAGAGAGTGAGCCAATCAGCAGTAGGGGGCGTGTTCACTCATGATGGGGGAGGAGAGAGTGAGCCAATCAGCAGTAGGGGGCGTGTCCACTCATGATGGGGGAGGAGAGAGTGAGCCAATCAGCAGTAGGGGGCGTGTCTACTCATGATGGGGGAGGAGAGAGTGAGCCAATCAGCAGTAGGGGGTGTGTCTACTCATGATGGGAGAGGAGAGAGAGTGAGCCAATCAGCAGTAGGGGGCATGTTCACTCATTATGGGGGAGGAAAGAGTGAGCCAATCAGCAGTAGGGGGCGTGTCCACTCATGATGTGGGAGGAGAGAGTGAGCCAATCAGCAGTAGGGGGCGTGTTCACTCATTATGGGGGAGGATAGAAAGTGAGCCAATCAGCAGTAGGGGGCGTGTCCACTCATGATGGGGGAGGAGAGAGAGTGAGCCAATCAGCAGTAGGGGGCGTGTCCACTCATGATGGGGGAGGAGAGAGTGAGCCAATCAGCAGTAGGGGGCGTGTCCACTCATGATGGGGGAGGAGAGAGTGAGCCAATCAGCAGTAGGGGGTGTGTCCACTCATGATGGGGGAGGATTAAGATTGAGATTCAAGATTCTTCTGATTGAGATATTGTTGTTCACGCATGTATCTTCCGCACGTCACTAGAGTCAGATCTCGGCACAGATGTTCAGGTGTTGTTGTGTATGAGCGAAACACTTACACTGATGGCGTTCTCCTGGAGCTTGATGTGAAGGCGGTAGCTGGTTAAGGCAATGACAGATTCCTCTGCCCTCCCGACATGTTCCACACACTCGCCGTGCAGCAGCGGGAACACCACCTGCCATGACACACACCATTACTAGGGCCCTGATATATACTGTATAGAAATATATATATATGCATGTACAATCATATAAATTTATATATGCATATACACACTGTATATATATATATATATATATATATATATATATATATATATGAATGATTGTACATGCATGTTTGAGTGTATATATATATCAATCAATTCATTTGATTACCACCTTTTTTGATAATGAATTTGTATTACAAGCATAAATATATATAAGGTGGTAATCAAATTAATGCATAAAACATATTAACAACAAGATTAATGAGTCTTTTAAAGTCCGCGTGAACCGGAAGTTGCAAACGACTTTTCTCCAGTGCTGTGACGTATTTCCCAGTGAAAAGGTATATTATACTCAGTACACACACACACATATATTATGTAAACACAAACTGTTATTTTGGATGTGATTATTTGCTGCTCAGCTCTAGTGGATTCTGCGACGCCGTCCTCGTTTTCTCCATATGAACTTCTCAAAGAATGAACCATTAAAACACCCTGTGAGTGTCAGAACTACAGGAGAGAAGTAGGACAGCTAGAGTTATCCCTGAAGCGTGTGATGATACCTGCTGGTCCTCCGGCACCGGGCTCTCCTGGGCCTCCGGACTCTGCAGACCCTCCTCAACCTTCACAACACAAGCATCGTATTTAATCAGAGTCATCAGCGATCAGCGATCTGAGAGAATGAGGGATAGAGGTCTCACCATGGCCCCGGGACAGCTGGGTAGAGCGGATCCGCAGGCCACAGACGACCTGAGAGACGGCAGAGCATCTGCATGTTATGCATTTGCATTTATTAAATAGTTCTCATTTCAGGCATCAATAAGAGCACAGCAGGGGCCGGTTTCATAAAGCTATTATAGAGCGGTCTATAGTATTAGACAAGTCTTGCTCATAGACTAGGCTAACGCAAGTTAGACTGTTTCACAAAAATAAAGACCTAATTTAGACCAAAAACATTAGACACCTCTGACCCCCAGGCTAACCCAGGTCTAAGACTCTGTTACCTTGGCAACCAGCATACATCAGTTACATTACAGACAGCCAATAGAAAAGGGAATGGCTGATAATTTAAACATTTCTTCTTGTTACTACATTCTCCGCTAAATTTCCCAAGTAAAATGTCCTTGTAACTGTTACACTCCTCCAACACACACATGTTCTCCGCTGGGGTACACTGCACTGAGCGGCTGAATGCGCTTACTCGATCCGCCATGTTTTCTGTTTTGAATGCATTGCAGTGTAGTCCTACTTAAGATAGTCAGAGTCTTCAGAGCTTTGTGCAACGCTCTGATTTAGATGTCTATCTGAAGTCTGACTATCTACTATATCTAAACCATAGTCAAAGTCTATCTGTGTGAAACCGGCCCCTGGACTGTAATATATATATATATAAGCACAGTAATGGATGCAAGTAAAAAAGGGCCATCCCTAAAGATATCCCTCTCCCTCCACTGCACAAACAACGACATAATCAATCAAACATTTCATAATCAATGAGCCGTTCGGCTATTGCTGAATCATGCTGACGGTTTTAAAGCGGATCAATACAGGGATGACTGGACCTATAGAGCGGATGGATTACCCTATAGACACACTTGTGCAAATAATTAACCTAAAAAACAAAGAGAAAACAACAAGAAATTATATTTTACATAAATAAAATGAAGGCTATTTTCAAGGCAAATTCACCCGTAATTTCTCATTACTGTATACAATTATGTTTTATTTAAATCAGCATGAACACAAATACTATCGTGATAATAAAAGCTTTATGATTTAAATATGTTATTGTTTGTATTATGCATTATAGTAATCAAAATGTTTTTAGATTAAAGTAATGCCAATTTAATTGTCATGAAAATAATGTCACGATGACACAGTTTTATTATTTCTGTCTTATAATAATTCATATTATCACAGAAGTTTATAGTTGGGATATAAACACTGACGTCTACAGTAGAGATCAGAGTAAATCAGCTTTTATATTTAAATAAAGAAAATGAATCATTAATTCAAGAGATTTGTTCAAAAACACTGATTCATTCAGTCTTTATGAGTGAGTCACTGAATCAGTCACTCATTCAATCTGATTATTTTAAAATAATTAATTCAAATTAGTTCAATATTTCTGCAGCAATTAACATTTTGACAGAACATCTAGCAACTCATGTTCTTTTGTTTAGTTGTCTGTACAGAATCATTGAGCAAATTGTAGCCAATCAGCAGTAGGGGGCGTGTCCACTCATGATAGGAGAGGAGAGAGAGTGAGTCAATCAGCAGTAGGGGGCGTGTCCACTCATGATGGGGGAGGAGAGAGAGTGAGTTAATCAGCATTAGGGGGCGTGTCCACTCATGATAGGATAGGAGAGAGAGTGAGTCAATCAGCAGTAGGGGGCGTGTCCACTCATGATGGGGAGGAGAGAGAGTGAGTCAATCAGCATTAGGGGGCGTGTCCACTCATGATAGGATAGGAGAGTGAGTTAATCAGCATTAGGGGGCGTGTCCACTCATGATGGGGGAGGAGAGAGAGTGAGCCAATCAGCAGTAGGGGGCGTGTCCACTCATGATGGGGGAGGAGAGAGAGTGAGTCAATCAGCAGTAGGGGGCGTGTCCACTCATGATGGGGGAGGAGAGAGAGTGAGCCAATCAGCAGTAGGGGGCGTGTCCACTCATGATGGGGGAGGAGAGAGAGTGAGCCAATCAGCAGTAGGGGGCGTGTCCACTCATGATGGGGAGGAGAGAGAGTGAGCCAATCAGCAGTAGGGGGCGTGTCCACTCATGATGGGGGACGAGAGAGAGTGAGCCAATCAGCAGTAGGGGGCGTGTCCACTCATGATGGGGGACGAGAGAGAGTGAGCCAATCAGCAGTAGGGGGCGTGTCCACTCATGATGGGGGACGAGAGAGAGTGAGCCAATCAGCAGTAGGGGGCGTGTCCACTCATGATGGGGGACGAGAGAGAGTGAGTCACTGTACAAAAAAATTGTGCTTCTCAATTTCTCCAGATTCGTGCAGCTCTCAGGATTTATGAATGATTTTACTGGCCTCAGGTAATAAACAGAGTCATGTAAGGTCTCGCTGAACTTTACAACTCCTGAGGAGGCTTTAATAACGGCAATATTTCTAATCTTCAGAAAAGGATTTTCATAACACTGAATGAAAGAATTAGTTGGTTAAAAGTATTTAAATGTTTATTTCTGTTATAAAATGTCGGCTGGTTTGTCTAGATCAGACTCTTATTCCTCGGCTGGATCGTGGCGAGACTTTGAAGCTGCGCTGAAACTCACATCTGGACCTTCAGCCCGTTGGACCCCATTGAAGTCCATTATATGGAGAAAATGAGGGATGTTTTCCTCAAAAACAAGAACTTTTTTCGACAAAAGAAAGAAAGACGTGAACATCTTGGATGACGAGGGGAGAGTAAATTATCAGGAGATTTTAATTCTGAAGTGAACTATTCCTGTAACTCATCCGCAAATCTGCCTCTATCCCACACATGCACTAACATGCACACATTCCATGCAATGCATTTCTGACACGTGACGTTACAGTGAGGGTCTACAGACCTGGATCTGGATCTGGATCTGAATCTGAATCTGGATCTGGTTCTGGATCTCTGTGTGTGGAGCAGACGCTCAAAGAGAGAAAGAAAGGCTGCAAGAGATCATCATAACACATATTTACACAAAATTGGAAAATGCAAATTACACTATGATATTTATAGTGCAACATATTTACACGATGCAACATAATAATCGGATCGTGTGTTATTGTAGCAAACTGCGGTTTCTTTTCTCAAGGCATTGCATACTCTCTCACATACTATCTGAGAAGAAAACAAAGGAAAAGGAAGCAGAATAAAGTGCACAGATACCCATCTGAACTTAACCACAGTAATGGAGAAGCTTCAAAACATCAGCCTTTATCCTCAAATACAATATAATAGATTAAATAAATAAAGATAACGGCTTATAAACGAGTGTCAGACTTGCAGGAGTAATATGTGTCCTCATATAACCTGTTCACAATTCATAGTCAACCAATAATAAACAGGAGGGAGGATTAAGAAGGAAACCGGTTTTGAAGGGCAGCGCTACAGTTCAGACTCACTGAAAGAAGGGTAATGAACACCAATCAGAGAAAGATTATGCAGACAAAAAGGCTTGTTGTGCTGATATACTAACTGGGAATATCTGTAAGCCATTATGACAGATATGTTATCATGCTTTTCAACCCTGCAGAAGTGGTTTCGTGAGACTGACGCTCTTGCAGGAGTGTCTGATCTCACATGCCAAATCATATAAGCAATTTGCAAAGGTAGGTCAGATAATAAAAGCATATGCCTACACTTATTTATTATGTTTTGCAACAGTATACATGCCAGCTGTTGCTTCTAGTACAGATCAAACCTAGTCTAGACAGCAGTGAGAAGTCAACTAAGACTCTGATGATGCCTAAAACTGTAGTTTACCAAGTATACAGTCTAGATAGGTGCCCTAGATGGCTAGAAATGCTAGGTTTAGCTAGTTTGACAATCATTAAACTGGCCTAAACTGACAGCTCGACCAGAGCAACTGATTAAACAGCTCCTGTGCGCATGTTAATCGGTGTTAAACATACATGTCTGTCGTTAGATCTCGAGGAGAGAGTGTGTTGTTGTAGTTGTTGCTGTCGTTTATGTTTGTTGTTGTTTTTGTGGAGGGCGGAACCGTCATCCCGGTACCGAACCCGGTCAATAAAGCCGCAGCAATCGCCGAAAACTCACCTGCTCTCCGAGTTAGTCGCAGAAGATGAGTGTCGTTGCGGTGAAACCGGAGAAAACCCAGAAAAGAGACGATGAACAGAATGTAAACATTGAGTGTAATCCGCTCTACACCGCCATGACGTTCTCCTCTCAGCTGAGCTGCAAGTCACGTGACGCCACGACGTCATGACGCAATCACAACGTCATGTGGATGTCATTTACATTTTATTTATTTATTTAAATGGATGTATTTGTTAATAAAGAATTGTTGATATTAATATCAACTACTAATAAAAAATACATATGTATTAATTGTACATACAGTGTAAATACACTGTATACTTAAATTGTTAATTTAAAATGCATTTAAAAAAAATTACATTCAAATATACAAAATACAATAGTGTAGCAGAGTTAGAATGTGTTTAAATTCAAATAAATTGAAATAAGTTAGAAATAATTATTAATAAAGATTTATTCAGTTATTTAAAAATGATATTTATTTATTAAATGCAAATTACAGAAATTCATAAATGACTTTTCTGTATTTTGGACTCGTCTCACTTAAAACTTGCATTTCAGAGATTATCTTAAAAAGGTGCATCATAACAAATAAAATAGTATTGTGTTGATTTTCATTTATTTGTAAATCCCGACATTTATGGTCTTGAGTGCAATTCACTGTGAATAAAAAGACATTGTTTATCATATAAATATTTACATTTATTCATTTAAAGGCTTTTATCAGCATCACAACTGGAACAAAACAAATACAGATGAAAGTCAAAATAAGGATCAGATTATTTCAGTCACCAAAAGGGACTTTTATTCACTTTCACATTCTTTACCATTTAGTCTCCAAACCGTCAAAGTGAACTGAGTATTTATCAAACAAACAATTATTCAGCCATAATAATAAATAAGAAAACAGACATTTGTCCAATCAGGATCCACTTTTTCTGTATGAATGAAATCAAAAAGATAAACATACTGAAATCACTCTAAAATGGCGGATCAGAGATGGGTCAAAGCTGGAGAAGATCATGTTTGTTCCTGAGATGGTTCTTCATCGCTCGACAGGTCAGACCTTCACTATACGAGCTCGTTCAGGTCTTCAGCTTTAGTGACGGACTGTACGGCGACAGAAACACACGTGTGTCGGTGTGTGTCCTCCATCTCAGGATCACAGGCTTCTTGTTTGACTGAGACTAAACCGCTTGAAACCGGACTTGAACTGGCTGGACTTTGAACTGTTCTGGTTTGTACTGGTTCGGTTAAACCATCTCGCCTAATTCTGGACCTGTGAACAGAGAAAAGGCACAGGATATTACATTTAGTTCTTTGACTTTGTAGATGAAAATTTCATGCAGGTTTAAAAAGGCTAAATGTAAGAATTTTCATTTTGCAATTTTGGCCGATACCGATAACCAAAAATTCTCTATACGTTGAAAGCTGATAACCGATATATCGGCCGATAAATCTAAATCCACATTTTTATATGGTGTCGGGATGTTCGTTAACAGTAAATCGCTGCTAAACATATTTCCAACTTTTATTTTTACCCCTAATCGAAGAACAAACAAAAAACCGAAGAACGAAAAACTGCTCCTGCAGTTCACTTAACGGCCACCGGTGTCACTAAAAACAGTTTCTCAGTTCTACATAAAGCCCCTTATATCATAGATTTTTTCCTTGATCCTCCATTTGGGAACAAGATTAAACTGTTTTATTTCCAGAGCTGAAGCTGTACCAGTGTTGGGGAAAGTTACTTTTAAATATAATGCATTACAATACTGGTTACTCCGCAAAAAAGTAACTAATTGCGTTACTACTTTTTCTAACCAAAATTCTGAGATTGTTTTTTCTGTTTTTATTCATTTTGAGGAATACTGAATGTTTTCGAGCAAGACGAGTTAATGCATGCTCACATTTAGTCTAGAACTACAATAACCATCATGTTTACACACACACACACACACACTCACACCTCCTCACTTTATTTCTCTCAAGATGGAACTGTCAGTCAATAAATGTGAAAAAGTAACTAGCGTTACTTATTTGAAAAAGTAACTTAGAAATTTTGTTGTAAATTGAAGAAGTAATGCGTTACTTTACAAGTTACTTGAAAGAGTAATCTGATTACGTAGCTCAAGTTACTTGTAATGAGTCACACACAACACTGGTGACCTACCTGTAGTTGTAGAACCAGTTACTGACAGTGTTAGTTTGCAGAGCTAGCTGTGACGCCAGTCTCTCGATGGTGTACTGAGACGGGTACGGCTCCAGCTGATACGCCGCTCGCAGCGAGTCCTTCTCATGAGCGCTCAGAACCACACGAGGCCTTTTAATCGCCTCAAACGCTCCGGAGCCAGAAGAGAGACAGAACCCGTGTCCTGGTGCGTCGGACAGCCGCTGGGAATCACGTTTGAGGCGAGCTGCAAACACTTATGAGTGAGATCCATTCAGATGAAAAACGGAATTAAAACGTTCACATGCACATGTTGCTGTAGATATGCACTGAATAATATCCCTTCCACCAAACATGTGTTTACTAGGCATGCACCGATGTCAACATTTTGGCCGATAATTCTTGAAAGCCGATAACCGATATATTGGCCGATACGATAATTCTTAAAGGCTGATAACCGATATATTGGCCGATACGATAATTCTTAAAGGCTGATAACCGATATATTGGCCGATACGATAATTCTTGAAAGCCGATAACCGATATATTGGCCGATACGATAATTCTTAAAGGCTGATAACCGATATATGGGCCGATACCGATAATTCTTGAAAGCCGATAACCGATATATTGGCCGATACGATAATTCTTAAAGGCTGATAACTGATATATTGGCCGATACCGATAATTCTTGAAAGCCGATAACCGATATATTGGCCGATACCGATAATTCTTGAAAGCCGATAACCGATATATTGGCCGATACGATAATTCTTAAAGGCTGATAACCGATATATTGGCCGATACGATAATTCTTAAAGGCTGATAACCGATATATTGGCCGATACGATAATTCTTGAAAGCCGATAACCGATATATTGGCCGATACGATAATTCTTAAAGGCTGATAACCGATATATTGGCCGATACGATAATTCTTGAAAGCCGATAACCGATATATTGGCCGATACGATAATTCTTAAAGGCTGATAACCGATATATTGGCCGATACCGATAATTCTTGAAAGCCGATAACCGATATATTGGCCGATACGATAATTCTTAAAGGCTGATAACCGATATATGGGCCAATACCGATAATTCTTAAAGGCTGATAACCGATATATTGGCCAATACCGATAATTCTTAAAGGCTGATAACCGATATATTGGCCGATACGATAATTCTTAAAGGCTGATAACCGATAAATGGGCCAATACCGATAATTCTTGAAAGCCGATAACCGATATATTGGCCGATACCGATAATTCTTAAAGGCTGATAACCGATATATTGGCCGATACCGATAATTCTTGAAAGCCGATAACCGATATATTGGCCGATACCGATAATTCTTAAAGGCTTATAACCGATATATTGGCCGATACCGATAATTCTTGAAAGCCGATAACCGATATATTGGCCGATACGATAATTCTTAAAGGCTGATAACCGATATATGGGCCGATACCGATAATTCTTGAAAGCCGATAACCGATATATTGGCCGATACGATAATTCTTAAAGGCTGATAACCGATATATTGGCCGATACCGATAATTCTTGAAAGCCGATAACCGATATATTGGCCGATACGATAATTCTTAAAGGCTGATAACCGATATATGGGCCAATACCGATAATTCTTAAAGGCTGATAACCGATATATTGGCCAATACCGATAATTCTTAAAGGCTGATAACCGATATATTGGCCGATACGATAATTCTTAAAGGCTGATAACCGATAAATGGGCCAATACCGATAATTCTTGAAAGCCGATAACCGATATATTGGCCGATACCGATAATTCTTAAAGGCTGATAACCGATATATTGGCCGATACCGATAATTCTTGAAAGCCGATAACCGATATATTGGCCGATACCGATAATTCTTAAAGGCTGATAACCGATATATTGGCCGATACGATAATTCTTAAAGGCTGATAACCGATATATTGGCCGATACCGATAATTCTTAAAGGCTGATAACCGATATATTGGCCGATACGATAATTCTTAAAGGCTGATAACCGATATATTGGCCGATACCGATAATTCTTGAAAGCCGACAACTGATATATTGGCCGATACATCTAAATCCAAGATTTATGGACACATTTTTATAAGATAAATGTTATTTTTAAACAATTTAATGTTGTAGAATTAGGAAAATTACTATTTAGGGCTTTAATAAAAAAAATGTATAAAAAAAAAATGAATGAAATATTAACAAAAGTTAAGTAAAAAAAAAATCTGATTACGCAATGATACATGATGGGGGAAAATACACTAATTCAGACAACAATAAATCATGATTTTCAGCTTTAAAAGACACTTTTTACAGAAATTATTATATTGTTATGGCCTGAAGTATCTTGTGATCCATGACAACGAGTAACAAATAAAAAAATTATAATGACAGCAAATGTACCTGCAATTGTAGAATCACCTCTATATATTCTATAGTCTCAAAAATACTTCATAATCAAACTATCATAACAGTGTAATTTTAATGAGCTCATCTGTAATGCGTGAGCACAAACAAGAAGAACGAAATGAAAATGTTCACATGCACGTTGTTGTAGATATGCATTGAATATAATAACCGATAATTCTTTATATTTGAAAGCTGATAACCGATATATCGGCCGATAAATCTAAATCCAAATTTTTATTTAATTTTTGAGAGCCTGATTACAAAAACAAAAGTCTCACCATTAAAATCCACGTCTCAAACACACAATTATAATGTTCTCATGATAATGTTCTGTAGCCGATATGACAGACTTGCATGTTGCACTGAACTGTATTATAAAGTGATTTCAATCATATTTCAAGCACTTCATAATCTTCATGTTGAACAGTGCGCATCTGAAGAGTCTCAGCTGAAGGAGATAATACATTATTTATCGGCTTTAATATATCGGCCAAATTTTCATATCGGGCCGATAACGATAACATTAAATATGAACATATATCGGCTGATACCGATATGGTGGCCGATATATCGTGCATCTCTAATGTTTACCTCTCTGGTCAATCTTGGTCAGTCTCTGGACATTGTGCGGGTCCTGGAGCCACCGGTGCATCCGAATGAAGTTCTCCTTTCCTTTCAGACTGAGTTTAGTCCAGGGTTTGGGGCGAGACAGCAGCTCCGACACCGAGCTTTGAGTCAAACCCAGAACCTTTTCGCCAAACACACGCTGACCTGCCAAACCAACAACACCATCAGCCGAGGCACTCGGAAATATAAGCATACATATATTAAAAAATCTGATTGTAACTGTACAAGTTTTGCTACATTGTCCAATGATGATTTTTTTTCTGATTTTCTTCAAAGAAATATAATATTTTATCCATTAAGAGAAACCATATTATAATCTTACACAAATATTTAGTGCACAATTTAGCTTGGAATTGCCTTTATTTCCCTTAAATTACAGATTTGCAGTTTCTGTTTTTGAAGTGACCGGGTCTTGAGATCAAAGTAGTAAAACACACACCCAAACACACACACACACACACATATATAATTTTTCTTGCAAAAAGGCAAGATTTTATGTACTTTAGTAACTAAAAATGAATTAAAAAAAATATAGGCATATATATAAAAAAAATAATAAAAATTATATATATATATATATATATATATATATATATATATATATATATATATATATATATATATATATATATATATAATTGATAAAAAAAATCATTCATATTATTGAATTTCAACATATCAATAAAAACTATAATAGTATTTCAATGATACTAAAATAACACTTTTTACATTACAATTTTAATATGTTTTTCATTTAATATTATGTATTTTATTTACCGAACACAATTTGTAATAGTTTTAGTAAACAATAACAAGACTTGGTCTGCAGATCTGACTCGGGTTTCTCAGCGAACGGCGAACGTTCTGTTTTTTAAATGTAACTTGTTTCAGAACGTTCAGAAAACATTCCCTTAAAGTCCCCTTCAAGTTTTTAATGTTTTTAATGTGCTTTAAGACAAAGCATGTGTAAGTTCATAAGTCGACACCATTGCTGAGTATTTCCTCCTTAAAACTGCAGTGAACCAAAGACAGTCTCAAAAACACGCTTTGAAATCGCTGGTGTTTCTGACGTCACAAACTACCTTGTAACCAATCAGATCAACGTGTGATCGTCAACCAGTGGATCTCTGAGCTGAGTGAGTGAGTGAGTGGAGGCGGGGCTCATTTGCATATTCATAGAACCACGCATACTAAATGAGGCAAGGGTGTCAAGTTACATTCAAGATATTTTAAGGCATTAAGAAATTTTTTTCAAGGAAAAAAACGTTTAAATGTGTAACTGACGTCTCACCGATGTTGTTGACCACGAGTGCTTCTTTGACTCTCTGTGTGATGCTGACGGTGTCCAGATCCAGCGACTCAAGGATCTCATCCTCACAGCTTCCCACACACACCTGTTGGACACACACCTGTTGGACACACTCCTGCTGGACACACTCCTGCTGGACACACTCCTGCTGGACACACTCCTGCTGGACACACTCCTGCTGGACACACTCCTGTGTCCTCGGCTCCGGGTCCGTCGGGAACGAGTGTGTGTTGATGGACAGAAGAGCTGGAGAAGCTGAAGGGTGAGTGTCTTCATCCATCTCACATTTGACCTTTCGGATGATGCTTTGGACAAAATCAGCAGGCGACTGAACACTGGGATCACGTGTCCCACAATGCACCTCTTCCGGCATCTCGCTCGTCACGTGCATCTCGTGTTTGGCCTGATGAAGGATGTCTCTGATGACGTCCTCTGATCCACGCTGAGACCTGCTGTCCACATCCATCACTGAAACCCATTACATTTTTGGTTTTATGCTTGAATATTTATTTATTTTAATATTTATTTTATTTTATTTATTTGAACCACTCTTTGAGTTTCTTTCTTTCTGTGAAGGGTATTGGAAACAGAACTATTTTCTATAAAGTTGAAGACTACATTTTAAAACATTGCCTAAATTCTAAATGATCCAACAAAATGGGCCTAGAGAGAGCAATGGAGTATGTTTTAGTGCGCTTATGATTTAAAATGTTAAAAATTGTGATCCGAGTCACTCTGAAAACACTGGATCTTGAGCTGATCATGTGAGTCTGCACTTCATACGGGTTTTATTTAATTGTAGCATTTTGCAGTTTGATAAGGACAGTGTAACATATTGTGCTTTCCTTGGAGATAACGACCCCGGGTCCCTGATTCACCACATCATCACATGATCAGGGTATGCAGTGCATTGGGGCGGCGGACAGGAGGGGGCGCTATTGTGCCAAAATAATTCTTTGAAAATCTCCTTTAATAAAACTTTATTAATGTCTCTGTTAAAATCTTAAGATTTTGTTGATATTAACAACCTCAAATTTTTAATTCTCCGAATTTGCTCAAATTAGACACAAATATTGACTTAAATTGCTGTTTAAGAAGTCTTTTCCACATACACGACAGACTTTAGAAAACACACAGTTACTTAATTACTAATATTAAATCATGCATTAAAAACATATTTTAAAAATATATAAAAAAAAAAACATAAATCCTCTAAATTTATAATAAATATGTTTAAACATTTATATATAAAAAAATATATAAATGTAATATTTAAGTTGATGCATGATAAGCCATATACATTTACAAAGAATAATCCATTGTTTTAAAGTAGCGTATGCTGAGCTTGAACTCACGCCTGGAACGGTTCTGATCCAGAATGTTCCTGATCACCTGATCTGAGCTCATCTCTGGAGAACGAACCCACGGGACGATGCCTTCAGGAATGAGACAGAGACAGTCAGGAATCAGGATCATGAACTGCACTCAATATACACAGTAGAGATCACAATAGAGTAAATCACCGTTGAAAGTAACTTTCTGCTTCAAATAAAGATTGTTTCATTACATCGTTACACCAGTAGGTGGAGACAAGAGACTGTTCAAACATGTGTGAGTCATTGAATCATTCATTCAAAAGATTCGTTCAAAAACACTGATTCACCCAGTAATGAAACAAGTGAGCCATTGAATCATTCATTCAAGAGATTCGTTCAAAAACACTGATTCACCCAGTAATGAAACAAGTGAGTCATTGAATCATTCATTCAAGAGATTCGTTCAAAAACACTGATTCATCCAGTAATGAAACAAGTGAGTCATTGAATCAATCACTCAAGAGATTCGTTCAAAAACACTGATTCACCCAGTAATGAAACAAGTGAGTCATTGAATCATTCATTCAAGAGATTCGTTCAAAAACACTGATTCATCCAGTAATGAAACAAGTGAATCATTGAATCATTCATTCGAGATTCGTTCAAAAACACTGATTCACCCAGTAATGAAACAAGTGAGTCATTGAATCATTCATTCAAGAGATTCGTTCAAAAACACTGATTCACCCAGTAATGAAACAAGTGAGTCATTGAATCATTCATTCAAGAGATTCGTTCAAAAACACTGATTCATCCAGTAATGAAACAAGTGAGTCATTGAAATTCATTCAAGAGATTCGTTCAAAAACACTGATTCACCCAGTAATGAAACAAGTGAGTCATTGAATCATTCATTCAAGAGATTCGTTCAAAAACACTGATTCACCCAGTAATGAAACAAGTGAGTCATTGAATCATTCATTCAAGAGATTCGTTCAAAAACACTGATTCACCCAGTAATGAAACAAGTGAGTCATTGAATCATTCATTCAAGAGATTCGTTCAAAAACACTGATTCACCCAGTAATGAAACAAGTGAGTCATTGAATCATTCATTCAAGAGATTCGTTCAAAAACACTGATTCACCCAGTAATGAAACAAGTGAGTCATTGAATCATTCATTCAAGAGATTCGTTCAAAAACACTGATTCATCCAGTAATGAAACAAGTGAGTCACTGAATCATTCATTCAAAAGATTTGTTCAAAAACACTGATTCATCCAGTAATGAAACAAGTGAGTCACTGAATCATTCATTCAAGAGATTCGTTCAAAAACACTGATTCATCCAGTAATGAAACAAGTGAGTCATTGAATCATTAATTCAAGAGATTTGTTCAAAAACACTGATTCATCCAGTAATGAAACAAGTGAGTCATTGAATCAATTGCTCAACCCGACTATTTGAAAAAAATTATTAATGTATTAAATATTTTTTAAATAGACTTTGCATGATAACTTTGTTGTCTGGCAGATGCATTTCAAGGTAATATTAATATACATGTTTGGTTTTAAGGACAATTTTGTGCAACAAACAATTTTGTTCTGGCATATATACTTATAGCTGTAATATAACCTGTTTTCCAAATATATCTATACACACCTTGAACATTAGATACATTTACCTTAGATCATTAAAAGACGATAAGATATTAAGGTTTTCAACAAATATATTTGATATATTAAGGTTTATGCTTTACAACAAGAAAAACTATTTGTCAACAGGAATATAGGCCTAATTTATCAATTATCTTACTTTCTGAAAACAAGATCTGTTAATTAATATTAATATCTAATGTCATTTTGCTTCACAAGTATCTTGTTTTAATCAAGTATCTTGTTTTAATCAAGTATCTTGTTTTAAGGATGTTCTGATATTTCTTACTGAGAAAAATACAAAGTAGAAAATTACAAAACCAAATTACCTTATAAGCAAATTTATTAATTTAACAATAAAAACTATCAAAATAAAACACTAAAAAGCTGTAAAAATATTTATTTTATTTTAAATAAATCAAAATTTGAGAAAATATTTAAATAAAAATAAAAACATACAAAAATCTGAAATATTTTATTTTAAATCTGCAAGAGAATTCAAGAATCATCCATGCAGAAATAAAAAAATAATACTACTTATTATTACTGTTGTTGTTATTATTATACCTGATAATATTGTTATTATTATAGTAATATTATAATATATTATATACCTTGTAAAGATGTTATTATTATATTATATAATATAAAAATATAATATATTATTATATAAGCAAATTTATTAAATTAATTTAATTATTAAATTATAATTTAATAAATAAATTATAATTTAATAAATAAAATTGATTAAATTAGACAAATTTATTTGATCATCATCATCACCTCACCTCTCAGCCTCTCCTGGATGCCTGTGAGCGTTTGGACGCTGGTCTGGTCCGACAGAAAGGTCTTCATCCTGAGGAAGGGTTCTCGTCCTCGCCGGGTCAGGGTCCTCCAGGGTTTGGGTCGGGCCAGAATATCACTCACGGTTCCCTGAGAGAGTCCCAGCACGAAGTGTCCGAACACTCGCTGGCCGATGCTGTGCTTCTGAAGAGTCTCTCTGACCCGACGAGTGAGTCTACTCGTGTCCAGCTCCTCTTCATCTTCATCATCCTCATCATCCTCGTACAGCAGCCCGTCAGACTCAGACATGCTCTCTTCTTTAACACACATGTGGAGGCTCACTGATGATGATGATGAAGATGATGAAGATCTCCTGTTTTCCACTGGAAGTTTGGATTCACTCGACGGCTCCTCTTTTCCACAGAAGTGATGAAACTCTGGGGTTCTGAACTCCCTCGGGATCACCGGATCTGACGATGAACATTCACCAGGTATTAACACAATATACTGTCACTTTACTATGTTTTTTAATCCGGTTTTCTCTTTCTATGTGAATTAGAGTTTATGTAGACTGTATATTCAGGTAAAATAGGCCACATTACATCAGTTTGTGTGTTGAGAAAATAATAAATGAATAAGTACATAAATAAATCATTTTAAATAAAAATGATTAAAAAATAAACAAAACTAAAAACCTGAAATATTGATGAAAGATGCCCAAGGCATTTACACTTTACTGTGTTTTTGTAAAGCAAATGAAGGTTTTTTAAATCCGTTTTTCTATGCATTAGATTTTACATGAGGCTGTATATTCAGAGAAAATAGTTGATCAAATAATACATAAATATTTTAATTTAATAAATAATTTAAATAAAAACAAAGTAAAGTGCTTAGGCTACTAAATATAAAATAAATATACTAAAACTATTTAAAAATAAAAATAATAAAAATAAAACTTGCAAACAAATCTGAAATATTTTTAATTTGAAAATTTTAAATAAATAGTTAAAAAATAAAAAACAAAAAGCTAAAATATTTCATTTAAAATAAATAAAAAATAAATAGCTAAAATAAACAAAGTAAAACACTAAAAATGTTAAATTATTTTAAATAAATTAAAATGTATTATATAAAGAGAAAATATTTAAAAATAACAATCAAAATAAAACTCCCAAACAAATCTGAAATATTTAATAAAAAAAATATATAAAAAAAGCTGAAATATTTTATTTTAAATAAATTAGAATAAGAAAACAATATTTTGAATATAAAACCAATCAGTCATGTAATGATGCTCATGTAATGAAACAGTCACCATTCTCCACAGAGTCTGACGGAGAGGAGAACACATCATCTTCAGTCTGTGTCCGCGCTCGTAGAGTCCTGAGAGAGATGATAGAGAGACTTCATAACACATTATTGAGGATTATATGAGGACAGAATATGAGTGCATTACCTGAGCTCAGTTTTGATCTTCTCATAATCCTGTTGCGACTGTAACTTGGCCTGAAGTCTCTAACATGAACACACACACACACACACACACACATACACGTTAGAGCGAGTAACTTTAATAATCACCCTTCATAACCACTGTTGTGTGTGACTCATTACAAGTAACTTGAGTCACGTAATCAGATTACTTTTTCAAGTAACTAGTAAAGTCACGCATTACTTTTAAAATTTACAACAGTTACTTTTTCACATTAGTAACTCAAGTTACTTTGTTTTCCCATTTATTGACTGACAGCTCTCCTGTCCTCATGTTGAGACGAATGCAGAGGTGTGTGTGTGTGTGTGTGTGTGTGTGTGTGTGTGAACATGGTTATTGTAGTTCTAGATTAAATGTGAGCATTTACTCTACACTTGCACAAAAAAAGATTCAATATTCCTCAAAATGAATAAAATCAGTGAAATGCAGAATCAGAATACTGTGCAAACCTCTAATAACTAAATATGTTACATAATACATACATTTTTATGCATTTAATCTCACTTTATTGACCAATGTACTTGCTGTCGATGATTCAGTTACTGTAAACCATAAGCAAAAATGACTATAGATTATTATTAGTTTTTATTGGTAAAGTAAGTGTTTAACTTTTTTCTCCTGCATCTTATTCCTCCGTTATCCAGAACACTGAAAGGGTTTTTACATTTGCCCAAAAATATAACTCTTTTGTTATAAAAAACAAGCCCAGCCCAGGTGGAAAAAAGTAACGCAAAAGTAACATAATGCATTACTTTTCTAAAAAAGTAACTAAGTAACGCAATTAGTCACTTTTTAAGGGAGTAACGCAATATTGTAATGCAATAGTTTTCCAAGTCAACACTGGTCATAGTGAGCGGATTTCTACCTCGATGTCCTGTGTTTTATTGGCCAGCTGCTGTTGAAGCAGAGCGATGTGATTGGCTGATCTCTCCTGGACTTCCTTTAGCAGAGCAATGTGATTGGCTGATCTCTCCTGGACTTCCTGTAGCAGTGCGATGTGATTGGCTGATCTCTCCTGGACTTCCTGAAGTCTCTGCACTTCCTCTTCCAGATGATGAAGGTCACGAATGTCTCTACTGGCAAACATCTTCATCATCCTCATCATATCCAGACCATCAGAGCTGAAAATTAGTGAGAGGCTTCATTATCATCTTCAGTCCGTTAATAGAAGAACTGACGCTTAACATAAATACATTTATATTCAGTAATACATCTGGAATATTTACATTTATATTCAGTAATACATCTGGAATATTTACATTTATATTCAGTAATACATCTGGAATATTTACATTTATATTCAGTAATACATCTAATATTTACATTTATATTCAGTAATACATCTGGAACATTTACATTTATATTCAGTAATACATCTGGAACATTTACATTTATATGTAGTAATATATTTGGTATATTTACATTTACATTTATATTTACATTTAGTAATACGTTTAGAAAATGTATATTTATATTTCGTTATATTGTGTATATTTTACTAATAATCTATTTAGTACATTTATATTTAAATTTACATTTACATTTATTAATATATTTAGTATATGTTTTTAGTAATATATTAAGTATACTTGTTTATATTTAGTAATATATTTGGTATAGTTATATTTAGTAATATATTTAAGATACTTACATTTATATTCAGTAGTATATTTAGAATATTTATATTTAGTAATATATTTGGTATATTTAATTTAAATTTAGTTTATTTACAATTATATTTAGTATATTTATATTTAGCAATATATTTAGAATATTTAGAATATATTTGGTATATTTAATTCATATATTTATATTTAGCAATATATTTGGTATATTTAGTGTTATATTTATTTACATTTAGTCAGATTTGGTATTTACATTTTAGTAAATTTACATTTATGTTTAGGAATATATTTTGCATATTTATATTTTTAGTAATATATTTTGTACATTTATATTTAGTAATATATTTTGTATATTTAGTAATATATTTTGAATATTAAAATTCATATTTAGTAATTTAGTATATTTACATTTAGTCTTTAAAATATGTAAATATGCCTCAGATTTGACAATGACCAAAGTCTTTATAAGAGCAAATATGAAGAATGAGCTCAAAACTCACCAGACACTGAACAAAAAGCCCTGCTGTACATCACACAGCTTCAGTATGGAAATATGAGACGGAAATCTTTATGATTTCAGTCAAAGACAAAAAATGGACGAGGACGGTGTGATCAGACTCTGACTCCAACTTTCCTTTGACTAAATATAACGCATCTCTGAATTGACAAAAATGTTTTATTATATACAAAAAAAATGTGCATGTAATCAAATGCATGTGTGATTGATCATGTGACCTCAGACCTTTTTTACACACTTTCTTCTTCCACTGAAGCTCGAGATGCTCATCGCAAAAACATCTAATCATGCTGGAGAACATGATCATGACAGACAAGCAAACAATAACAATATGTGTACTTTAAACCATGCCATAAACTGCACAAAAGATGGAAAGCTGAAAACCATCTACATTACACAGCGTCTAAAATATACATTTCTCTAAACGCTCTTCACACACGGCATTTCTAAAGCAAAGTCCATGTTATGTGTCCACTGATACTGAGCGTACAGACACAGACTCGAGCTCGACTGACATCTAACCTGAGAGAAAACCGAAACGCACATACCGTATCTGTGTGTGTAAAGCTTCTCTGGATCTTAATGTATTTCCATGATGTGTGTGAACGACGAGCTTCTCCAAACTAACATCACATCAGAGACTAGAGGAGAGAGAGAGAGACAAACACACCCAGTGACCAACACACACACACACATTCATCCAAACAATCAATACCTGCAAACAAAGAGCTTAATCAATTCAGCTGGCAGGGGGCGGAGCCTAGATCAATCAATCAATAAATCAATCAATCAATAAATCAATCTAGAGCAGAGATGACCTTCACTTCAGGCACCGGTTGTAGATTATGATGCATATCTGCACTATTTCAGCATATAGAATTGCATGTATATTTATTATGTCAATATTACTTCCAATAGTTTAGATCAACATTTCACATTGCACTTGTTTTTATTAATTTATTAATTCACTCTGAATTCATAACATACTCTTGCTATTTATGCCATATGAAGATACTTCAATTACTTTTTCCAATGTATGAGGATTTTGTTAATCATTATATAGCAGCATTGATATTTCTACTGTATTTCTACTACTGTTTCATGTTTTTATTATTATGATTATTATTATGCAGTATTCCATTCCAAACATAATCTTCAATGGTTAGTTTCACCCAAAAATGAAAGTTCTGTCATCATTTACTAACCCGTTCCAAAATCATTCCAACTTTCATTCATCTTCGAAACAAATGAAGATATGTTATAATAAAATCTGAGAGATTTCTGTCCCTCCATTGACAGGCTACGCAACTACCAGTTTGATGCTTCAACGTTCACATAGAATTGCATTATTATGTCAACAAATATTAGCAAAATATTGTTTCAAATTAGTTTAGATGAACATTTCACTTTGCACTTGATTTTATTAATTTATTGATTCACTCTGAATCTATGGCTGAATTCATAACATAATCTTGCTATTTCTGCCATATAAAGATACTTCAATGACTTTCAACGTGTGAGGATTTTGTTAAATCATTATATAGCAGCATTGATATTTCTACTGTATTTCTACAGCATACTGTTTCATGTTTATATTATTATGATAGCATAACAAACATAATCTTCAATGCTTAGTTCACCCAAAAATGAAAATGCCTGTTATCATTTACAAACCCGTCCCAAACCCGTGTGCTAACTACACGCGACGCGACGACGCGACGCGCGATAAAAGCCTCTTCTCCATGTTAATCCGAGTGTGTGTCCTATCCAGCCGCGACGGCGACACGCGACGACTCTATTTCAGAAACGGTTTCTATTTTTCTGTGACGTCGCGCTGGAACAACAAACACAAAGTGTGGCGATGATAATCTCAGGTGCTGTTTATGTGCTTTATTTAATGTTAAAAGCGTGTCATGTGACTCTGAAAATCATTTAGTGCTCCAGCTTTGTGGCTGTAAAAGCAACAGTGGATAATTCACCTCAGATCTGGAAATTAAACAAATGAACATTCAAACTGTGAACAAACAAGTGTATTCTTTGACAAAGATTGTTTTAGTAACTCAGTAGCCTATGTGGGCTATTTTATATAATGTTTAAATGGTGTAATATTTGTGAATTTGATTATGTAGCGACTTATCCATTTTCTTGCGAGTGCCGTCGAGATTACTCTCTGGTGCCGCGAGACTCCGCCCACACACTGTCCTGATTGGCTGACTCCGCCCACATGCTGTTCTGATTGGCTGACTCCATCCACACGCTGTTCTGATTGGCTGTGGGTTTTGATTGATTTTGACGCATCTCGCAGTCGCGTCGCGTCTAGTGTGGAGAGACACATTATTTGTCGCTGGAATCTTATCGCATCGCCTCTGGTTAGGACACGGGTGTTAGACTTTCGTTCATCTTCGAAACACAAATGAAGATTTTTTAATGAAATCTGAGAAATTTCTGTCCCTCCATTGACAGGCTACGCAACTACCAGTTTGATGCTTCAAAACATTCATAAAGAGATTTTAAAACTATATATGAATCAAGTGGTTTATTCCCAATATTCTGAAGAGAGTCCATCACTTTACATGCACTGATTACCGAATGTTCATTTTTGGCTGAACTAATAACCCTTTGATCATAATTCCTATTTCAAGAGCCGAATTCTCTTCTCAGTTTTATGATCAAAATTCAAATGACTTGGAAACCTGAACTCTCTGCAAGCTGAAGATTATATCTGAGGGTCACAGATGACATATTGATCATCTCTATTGGTTTTATTGATCCTGTTTATTGATTTGAAGCTGACGAACCCAATATTGATTTTCTCACAGCACAGCCGGAGGAATATAAATAAAGACCCAGAAACCAGCCTGTGTATCGATTGCATTTTATCATTTGTTCTGCTTTATATTACAGAGATCAGCAGCCGAACCTCAAGAGCGTACAATTACATTTACGTGAAATACAGTCAAATTGACTAGAATTAGATTTTGTGGCTGCAGTTCATCCTCCATCTGATCGCTGACAGGTTTGGCATGTGAACACGTGAACACGCGTGTGTGTGACGGTCCCAGAGGGTTATCAGCTGATAGGTGTGTGTATGAAGTGTGTATGTATGAAGTGTGTATGAGTGTGTATGTGTGTGTATGAAGACGGGAATCTGTCTGTCTGTGACACTGACTTTCACTCTGATTTACTATCTATCCATCCATCCATCCATCCATCTATTATCTATCTATCTATCTATCTATCTATCTATCTATCTATCTATCTATCTATCTATCTATCTATCTATCTATCTATCTATCTATCTATCTATCCATCCATCCATCCATCCATCTATTATCTATCTATCTATCTATCTATCTATCTATCTATCTATCTATCTATCTATCTATCTATCTATCCATCCATCCATCCATCCATCCATCCATCCATCCATCTATTATCTATCTATCTATATCTGAAACGCTTCCGGAACAAGATCAAATGTGGGCGGGGCTTGACTGTGTCTGTGGGGAATTGATTGGATGGTTGTGGTTTGCTATTGGCTGATCTCATGTGAGTGACAGGTTAAAGCCCCGCCCACATCATCAGGGAAGAGAAGAGATGCTGCAAGAGGAACTGATTCTCATTCAACATTATCAACACAATAATGATGTTCTGAATGATGATCAACCCTGAAAACATTATCAGGTATGAGTCTCTGAATCTCTGAATCTCTGAATCTCTGAAACTCTGAAACTCTGAAACTCTGAAACTCTGAAACTCTGAATCTCTGAATCTCTGAAACTCTGAATCTCTGAATCTCTGAATCTCTGAAACTTTACTGAGCTCTTAAAGCGAAACCCTGAAATAAAAGAAGTGAGGAGAGATCATCGGCACCAGACAGCTGAGCGCTTCTTCTGTCCTCCAGAGAACAAGCTCCTGTCATTCTAAACCACTGTTGTTCCTACATCACGCTTGTGTGTGTGTGTGTGTGTGTGTATTGAGGATCATCATCTACCTGTCACCTCCTAAACAGGGCATGTGTTATTTATATCGGCCAGTCGAGCAGCACAGCTAATCTACAAAAGGCCATCCGTCCCGACCCATTGTCCAGAAACATTCGGGATCCCTCATCGGCCATGGTGAGTATCCACATTTACTCGGGATTTACTGATGCTTTGGGAATCTCTCGTGCTGATAGACTTCGGGATTCTGCTGGGTTTTAATTAGAGATCAGCCGATATATCGGGCAGAGTTATTAATCGGCTGAAACTGAATCATTCAAAGAATAATGTACATTACCAGAAAATATTGTGTTAAATTAGTGTTCATTTCATGTTTAGCATCTTATCTGATGCGCTTATGTTGTGTTTCGCTTTAATGATCACAAGTAATATCATGAATATCATTAATAAGTAATATCATGCTCCAATATAACAATACTGTACATAAGTTATTCTTCTTTGTGTCAGTTTCAAAAACATACCAGCGATGAATCAAAGAATAATGTACTCAAATGTGAAAAGTAAATATTGTTAAATAAATAAAAGTGTTAAATAACTGAAGTAAATATTGAATTCAATATTTCAATTTTAGCATCTTATTTGCTGCACTTATGTTGTGTTTGTTAAAAATAATCAAGGAAGGTTTTTCATAATCATGCTCCAATATAACAATACATAATAACAAATATACATTTTTTGTTTTCAGTTTATGAACTTCAACCTTAAAACTCAATTCAATTCAAAATATGATTATACAAAACATGTAAAAAAATCAATGCAGAAAAATCCTTCATATTAACAGAGAACTTTCTTGACGAATGCCCTGCTTTAGAGCGATGCTGCAAATGAATCATTGAGTTTGAATCACTGAATCATTGATTCATTTACAGTGTGAACTGATTATTGGGAATGAATCGAACTTTAAAGCAGCTTTCGTTGCTGAAGTTTAATGAATAGGGAAAAGCTTGTTCTTCAGGAGAGTGTGTTGTCTGCAGGCTCCCAAGAAAGCGAAGAAGAGGTCGGCCGACGGAGCGAACTCCAACGTCTTCTCCATGTTTGAACAGGCTCAGATCCAGGAGTTCAAGGAGGTCTGAAGCTTTCCTGAAATCAGCGTAACATCTCAATACACTCTTTAACATAAAGCTTCCATTGAAGAACCATTTCTGCTTCCATAAACAACCTTTCAGTGAACAAAAAGAACCATTTAAAAAGAAAAAAAGAAAAGAAAAAAATAACCTTTAGTGTTTCCATGGATGTTAAAGGTTCTTTAGTGTAATATTCTGTCATCATCAAGCCTGGATGAGTTGCAGACAGTGGCTTTCAGACTCCAAAAACACAAAACCTGCAGCGCTCAAATATTATTCATTCATATTCAACAGGTTTGATCAGCTTGAGCAGTTTTAGTTTTGTTTATTTGGCTTTGAATCAGATTTAAATATGATTTCCAGATGCATTATCCCTCTGGTGCTCTTCAGTCATTTTGAGCGAATAAATTTAAATTGGACTTTTTTCGAATTTTTTTATTCCATAAGACTGGCACGAAACTCGGTACATGTTTTGGCACTTGCTGTGTGAACGCAAAAAAGGTTATATACTCATTTTTAGATGAAATATTTATATTCCAAAACATGTTTTACTCTACAACTGAAAATATATATATATAAAAAAAAAATATATATATATATTTTTTTAATTATTATTATTTATTTATATTTTGGAATATAAATATTTAATCTAAACATTTTAATTAACATTTTTCGTAACAATAAAATTATAACTTTTCTAAAATGTATAACTTCTATAACTTTTTTAAGTTCTTAAGTTTTTACTTTTTACAATTCAGCAATAATCTGCCAAGTATCTTCTTTAAAAAGACACTTTCTTTAAAAACCTTTCAACATGGAAATTACATTTTCTGCTCTATGCTCAAAAAGTGAATAAATGGATCATAACTGCTACATAAATATAATTAAATACCATAAAATCCCCCCAAAATACAAAATATTAAATACAAAACATTATTGAACTAAAATATAGTGCATTTATTCCATTGAGAAGTTTCTGGGAGTGTGATTGGCTCCTGGAAAGAGCAGCTGCCGTCGTGTCTTTCTGTAAAGCTCCCTATGGAATATGATATTCCAGTCTGATCCCTATTGAGGGCTGAAATATATATTTATAGAGACTCTCCTTAACATAGCAGATCGACTGAATTCTGTCCGGATAACCGGCACATGTGTGGCGCTGTGTGACGGGAGCTCAGATAGTTCTCATCAGATTCCCACAGGATCATCCGAGCTGCGTTTCATATTCACTCATAGTTACATCTAATACTCCGGTCAAATATACATCAGAGCTCAGTTACTCTCCTGAAGGGTTATTTTATTATCACTGATGTAGTTTTTGTTAATATCTCGAATTCAATTTTACTGAAATATTTTGTTTTCATATTAATTTTAGTCAAAGTTTTAGTCATTTTGGTGTGTTAAATTTTTTTTTAAATTGGTTTTAGTTGTTTTATAAAAATGTCTATACAGTTTTTTTTTAATATGCTTTAGTTTATATGGAATTCGTTGTTTTAGCATTTCAACTTGAAGTAAACAAAAATGTGAAACTTTGGAAAATAGCTGCAATAAATAAGTTTTATTATTTATTTTATTTACTTTAGTCAATGTCAGTATACGGAGTCCAGCACTTTTTTTGAGCATACTCTGTTTAAGTAAATTGTGTGAACAATATAATCATTTGTTCCCTTGTTAAATCAAACCGGGGGAATGAATTAGGTCAAATTGGCCACTCTTTATATATATATACTATACTATACTATACTATACTATACTATACTATACTATACTATACTATACTATACTATACTGTACTGTATATGCTATTAATATACTATCATTACACTATTAATATATATATATATATATGTCATGTGCAAGGCTCAATATGTTTTATTTCAAGTAATGAAAATCCTCTTGATGGTTTCAGTTTTGGTTAATGATGAAAACCTTTTCCTCTGGGATCAGTAGTTGTTCAGTTTTGGTTAATAACCTTTTCCTCTGGGATCAGTAGTTGTTGTTCTGTCTGTTTCAGGCGTTCACCATCATGGACCAGAACAGAGACGGGTTCATAGACAAGAACGACCTGAGAGACACGTTCGCAGCTCTGGGTCAGTATCATCACAACACTAAAGACATCAGAGGAAATAATCATGTGCAATGCTCTTTTTTTACACTTATTTAATTAATTCAAGCTGAAATATTTAATACTTTAATGTGAAAAGTAATGATATTTTATTATTTGAATTTAATAAAAAATACAATAAGTATATAAATATTTTTTTTTACTAAATGTAAATGAATTTACTATTATTTATATATATATATACAGTATAAACCAACAGCTTTGTCCATATTTGACCCAAATATTTGGTTGAAACAACCCAGCATTTTTTTAGTGTGCGCACACACACACACACACACACACACACACACACACACACGCACACACACACACACACACACACACACACACACACACACACACACACACACACACACACACACACAGCTTTCAAATTCAGTCCATTTTATATTAAAATTTAAATGATATAATTTTGTTTCAACCCATGTTTGGGTCAAATATGGACAAACCCAGCTGTTAGTTTAATTTTTGGAAAAAATTTTTTTTTTTTTTTATGTCTGTGTGTGTGTGTGTCTGTGTGTGTGTGTGTGTCTGTGTAGTGAACCAGACATGTGTGTGTGTGTGTGTGTGTGTATACTTATATTATAATTTGAAGTGAATTTGGAAGCTGAGACTTTGTTTCTTATCAGAAGCTCTCTGTGATTACTGGATGGGAGGAGATGGGAGGAGCTACAAACAATGTTTTGATTGGCTGGAACTAAAAATGGATAAAATTGCTTTTATCAGCTGATATAGATCTTATATATAAAATAGTCAAATAAATAACAGAAATAGGACTAAAAACTTGTAAAAAAAAAAAAAAAGATCACTTTACCATATTACATCTGGTTAGGTTTAATTGTAATGTTTGTACAGGACGGGTGAATGTGAAGCAGGAGGAGATCGACGAGATGCTGAAGGAGGCTTCGGGCCCGATCAACTTCACCGTCTTCCTCACCATGTTCGGAGAGAAACTCAAAGGCAGGTTTGCAGGAGACTCGGCTGAACATGTGACACGCTGAAACCTTCTGTCAATCCGAGAGTGTGTGTGTTTCTTACAGGAGCCGATCCCGAGGAAACCATCCTGAACGCCTTCAAAGTGTTTGATCCTGAAGGCAAGGGCATCCTGAAGAAGGAATAGTAGGAGACTCAGCTTTATTCATGTTTTCTCTCATCAATCAGCTGGGAAGAATGTGGTGAAATCTGTATTCTGTCTGGAGCAAATGCGTATTTTTGGGTCATTTTGACCCGAAACTCATTCAGTGTTCATCAGAGGGTCCAAGACCCCAGGACTTTTGACGAATACACACACACACACACACACACACACACACATATTTTTAATCAATTCAAGGAGTTTTGTGGTTGAAATTTAAAAAAAGTAACAAATCCGTCTCTCTCGGCTCAATTTGCCCCCTCAGGAATGAAGGGAATGCGAGGAATGCTTCAGTTCACAGAGAAAAAGCTAAAAATGCTAAAACTTTACCAAAAAATGATTTTATAACTTCTACACATGTATCTGATGCACACTGAAGAGAAATGACTTTAGGACCCAGAGGAACAGCTCATTTACTCCATATAGAGCTATAAGGCCATCTAGAGTCATGACATATCATCTTATATTATTATATTTCCACAAGAGATCAGCAAAGACACTCAATATAAGATATTTAGAGCTGAATTAAAAGAGTTATGCATGAAATTGTGAGTTATTTTGAATTTAAGTGTGAGGAATGTGCTTAAATTACTATTTATTTATTATTTATTGATCAAATCTAGTCATTTAAAGGTAAATAAAACCAAAAATAACAAAAAATCTCCCCAAAAAATATTATAAAAAAATTGAAAAATATGATAAAAAATTAAATAATATAAGCTTTCTGGACAAAAAAAAAAAAAAAGTCAAATTTTAGGGCTTCGGGTCATTTTGACCCGTGAAGGAAAGATGTGTT
This sequence comes from Rutilus rutilus, assembly GCA_021464565.1. Classification (NCBI taxonomy): domain Eukaryota; kingdom Metazoa; phylum Chordata; class Actinopteri; order Cypriniformes; family Leuciscidae; genus Rutilus; species Rutilus rutilus. The sequence goes on from JAJAQA010000007.1 coordinate 47,871,704, forward strand.
ACAAAGTGCGAGGGAAGGATTAAGCAAAAACTCACTTAATATTGATTTATTTCCCCAGAAAACAAGACATAATATAGCATTACTCATCAAGTAAATGCATCTTGATTTAAGAAATGTTAGATATTTGGACTGAAAACAAGACAAAAATACTAATAAACAGCCAGATTTGAGTTTATTTTGAGCTGACATGTTTTCTCTTCAGTGTCACTGAGATGTTGACCACACAAGCGGACAGATTCTCCACAGAGGAGGTGAGGCTGGTGCTGATGCTGACGGTTGCCGTGGTGACAGTGACATCACCACTGACTGACCGACTGATGTGGTGTGGTTTTCAGATGGAGCAGATGTTCAGCGCTTTCCCTCCGGATGCTGCGGGAAACCTGGACTACAAGAATCTGGTGCACATCATCACTCACGGAGAGGAGAAGGACCAGGAATAATCCCTTCAGGCCTCAGCTAATCACGGCGCTCCCCGTGCGCTCGGACACGCCCACTGGTTTATGATTGACAGGTGTGAAACTTGAGGTCACGGAAGTGAGAATGGTCCGATTTTTTATAGAACTATATTCTTGGCATGTTTACCTGTCAACATTTACCTGCAAAATACTGTAATGGGTAAATAAATAAATTGACATGAAATATTGATGCGAGTGTAAATGATTTGATCATGTTCGGTCCTGTTTTTACTGTTGTAAAATCCTTTTAACGAACAAAAGCCAGTTCCGTAATGACATCATCCTCCAGGAATCTTCTTTTTAAAACCCAATCGAATTAGACGTTGTGTGTAAATAATAGAATTATAGCCGACTTTGACTAGACACACACTACCAGACAAAAGTTTGGGATCGGGAAGATTTTTTATGTTTTTAAAAGAAGTCAAAGACTTACATTTATTTGATAAAAAAAAAAAAAAACTGTAATATTGTGAAATATTATTACAGTGTAAAACAGCTGTTTTCAATGTGAATATGAAAGTGTAATTTATGAATGTTCAGCATCATTACTCCAGTCTTCAGTGTCACATGATCCTTCAGAAATCACTCTAATATGAGGATTTGATGATCAAGAAACATTTATGATTATTATCAGTGTTGAAAACAGTTTTATTTCAGGATTCTTTGATGAATATAAAGTTCAAAAGAACAGCATTTATCTGAAATAGAATCTTTTGTAACATTAAACTCTACCGGTCAAAAGTTTGAGGTCAGTAAGAATTTTTTATTTATTTTTTGGGGGGGAAATAAATAGAAGAAATCAATACTTTTATTCATCAAGGATGAGTTAAACTGATCAAACTTTGAACGTTCTATTCATCAAAGATTCCTGAAATAAAAGTGTAAATATCTGTTTCCAACACTGATAATAATCATAAATGTTTCTTGATCATCAAATCCTCATATTAGAGTGATTTCTGGAGGATCATGTGACACTGAAGACTGGAGTAATGATGCTGAACATTCACAGGAATAAATTACACTTTACTGTATATTCACATAGAAAACAGATGATTTACATTGTCATAATATTTAACAATATTACTGCTTTATTTTTGTATTTTTAATCAAATAAACACAGCCTTGGTGAGCAGAAGAGACTCTATTAAAAACATTAAAAATCGTACAGATCCCAAACTTCAGATTCATGTTTGTTCTTGTGAGCAGGAATGATGCGTTTCCTGTGTGACATCAGTGATCGTCATCATTGGATCAGTTGTGTGTGTGTGTGTGTGTGTGTGTGTGTTCTGGCTCTCAGGACAGGTGCAGTTCTCTTATTTTCTGCCAGGATAAAGTCAAAGCCTGCGCTGTTATTTCTGTGTGTAATCTAATACAGTCCGAGACAATGATCAGCTCTGTCTGATCCGCGGTCACACACTGATCCCTGATCCCGTCACACACTGATCCCTGATCCGCGGTCACACACTGATCCCTGATCCCGTCACACACACTCGGACCTTCATTATCTCGGCAATCCAAAAAATAATGATTGTTTTCCAGTACAAATCATTTAAAAAATAAAGGCTTGAGAATCAAAATTTCCTTAAAGTCCCCCTGTGCTGTAAATCCAGCGTTTAATGTAGTTTATGTGTCTATGTGGTGTGTTTAATCATGTGTAAGTTCATAAGTCGACACCATTGCTGAGTATTTCCTCCTTAAAACTGCAGTGAACCAAAGACAGTCTCAAAAACACGCTTTGAAATCGCTGGTGTTTCTGACGTCACAAACTACCTTGTAACCAATCAGATCAACGTGTGATCGTCAACCAGTGGATCTCTGAGCTGAGTGAGTGAGTGGAGGCGGGGCTCATTTGCATATTCATAGAACCACGCATACTAAATGAGGCACGGGTGTCGAGTTACATTCAATATATTTTAAGGTATAAGAAAGGAAAAAACATTTAAATATGTAATTTTAGTGACCAAAGATTAGTTTTAAAGGATACAATTATTGACTACAGGGGGACTGTAAGATATCAAGTCTTGTTTTCTAAAAAAATCAATCAATCAAAAATATCTGCCATGGGTCCACTCTTAGAAAAAAGTTCTATATAATCCGAGGCTTCTTGACTTAATTTCAAAGAACCCCATATATGCCAAAAAGATTCTATAAAAGCAGAATAGACCTGTCTTAAAGGGACAGTTCACCCAAAAATGAAAATTCTGTCATCATTTCCTCATCCTCAAGATGTTCCAAACCTGTATGAGTTTCTGTCATTCTGAAAACAATGCGGTTAAAATGTTATTGTGCTGCTGTATATAAGATATTCTACACATCAGGGTGTTATTATTCATGTTTTTTGCTACTGCATATGTTTTGTGTGACTGTGTTGAATTTCTTTGAATTGCAATTCAGTGAATTATTTCTGTCAATTCTAATTCACAGTTATAAATCGAATTGAGTTGAATTGAAAGGAAAGTCACTGCACAACGACGAACACTAGAGGACAGCACAGGTCTCTAAACATGAGACAAATGTCCTTTTCATCTGAGAAACTTACTTAAATATATGTGTTTGAATCTCTTTCTGTTTGTCCAAAGAATTTTAATGAAAGAACTTGCAAAGGAAAATCATGTTTATCCAGGCCTACCTCTCTCAGACACAATGTAGTTTTGCAGTGATGCATATAAAACAGAATTGTGTCACTGTTTATTCAGTGTTCCTTCTGCAATCTGACGATATCAAGATCCGCTGGTGAAACATCTCAAGAAAACGTAATGTCCTAAAAGAAGAGATGATGAAATATGATGCATCAACATGTTCCCTCATCCGGTAACAACACTGTAATACGCGGACACAACAGTAAAAGTACTGTAGCCTACATCTTTAATTTAAATCAGCATTAATTAAATGCATGACCTTTAAATATGCTACTTTACAAATAAAATAACATAATTAAATGCATGATCTTTAAATATGCTACTTTACAAATTAGCTAAGTAATATATAGCCTAATTCTTTGATTCATTTTTTGCATTGATGTAATGTGAAGGAATATGCGGTCAGTTGTCATGAAAATAATATTAAAACGTATTATTTATATAAATGTTATATAACTAAAAGTATTTCATACCAATTAACATTCAACGTCACACATTATTGTGAAAGTCGGCTTTGCTCCCTCCCATTTCCTCCGCACTATTTTTCCTCACTCGTGCAGCTGTGCTGTATTCATCCGCGCGCCGGTTTACAGCAGCTGTGCTGTTGCTGAATGTGTTGTAATGTGTGTCCTTCCGCAGAGCCGGTGAGCCTCCGCCGCAGCACGCGCGTCTGACGGCCCGCTCAAACCCGCGATTTGTTACCTTTTGTGTAATAAATCTGTTTATTTGTAAGCGGAATACTTTTATTTGTCGTTTCTGGTGTGTTTTGAGTGGTGGCGTTTGTGTTTTATTCGGCTAGTCATGGCTGACATCGACAAACTCAACATAGACAGCATCATTCAGCGCCTTCTCGAGGGTAAGTTTCACGTCAAGCAACGGCTAACATTCTAACAATGAGGTAAATAATTACAAAATCGCTGTTTTTGTAGTATATGAATATGTTTATGTCTGATTAGTCAGCTATCTGGCTCGTATTTAGAGCTGTCGAGCTGAGCTAACAGGGTTAGCTGAGCGTTAGCTCCTCATTGACATCAGTGGCTGTGTGTCAAATACACAATATACAGTGTCTGTAACGCTAGTTCTCTGCATAGACGACATTTATGGCGCGTTTGCGAATTTTGAGTTATGAATACGAGGCATTTTCAGAATTATGCCATAAACCTCAGTCTATATACTGTGATTTGAGCCAGTAACGTTACGTGTTGTGTTAATGTTAATGTTAGTTCGCCCAAAAAATGTAATGATACTGTCATAATTTACTCACCCTCAAATTTTTCAAACCTGTATGAGTTTCTTTCTTCTGTTGAACTCAAAAGAAGATATTATGAAGAATATGGGAATCCAAACAACATTGACTTCCATTGTATGGAAGAAACAAAAGTACTATGGAAGTACAGCAACTTTTTGGTTACAAATATCCTTCAAAATATCTTCCTTTGTGTTCAACAGAAGAAAGAAACTCATACAGGTTTTAAACATCTTGAGGGCGAGTAAATGACTCGATGGACTTCCTTTAAGGCATCGTTAAATACAAAAATATGCTATACAATACTGACAAATTGATATTAAACAGCTTTGACCATGTAGAAGACTGTTTATCAGAGTCACTGAAATCTGGAAAGAGGCATTTCCAGGCCTAAGTTCATGTGTTGTTGCTAGTTTAGTTCAGCTGTAATTGCTCTTTGAGAGTGTAATCTTAAAAACTAAACTCAGCCACCATATCAGTACGCCATATAGGATATAAAATGATCATAAGAACATTATAATTGTGTGCTTGAGACATGGATCTTAATGGTTAAACTTGTGTGAATCGGGCTCTCAAAAATTATATAAAATTTTGGTTTGGATTTATCGACCAATATATCGGTTATCGGCTTTCAAATATAAAGAATTATCGAATATCGGCCACATTTTTCATATCGATGCATCCCTGGTAATCTCTTGTGAAATGACTTTAAACAACTCTTTATGCAGTAATCACAAACATCTGGAGACTTAATTTAGTGAAAAACAGTTTAAATATCTCAGAAATGACTAATTCCAAAATTCCACTCTTGAGTTCTGCATTATATTTAGTTTCTATTGCAAGTCTAGGCAAAATATAGTTTTATTATACAACTGTTTTATAATGTTATTGCTTTATTGTGTGCAATGCATTATAATAAAGCAGTAAATACAAAGAGTGAACCCTGTGATTATGCAATAACGCTATTGTTTTATTGTATACAGTACAATTCTTGATTTATGAAAATATGTATTTGCACAACACAACTCACTGCTTGTGCTTTTGCTTTTGCTTTATATCAATCAGGGAACATTTTTGTCCTCTTAAGTTGTTTTTTTTCATGCAGAACAAAAAAGCAGTGAAATTGGTGGAAAGGTTATTTTTTTACTGATTATAAACATTGTTTTGCATGAGTTTTTGACATTGTAAAATAGAAATGTTGTTCATAATTATAATTTAACACACAAACATGGATTTTCATAATTCACCTGCATTCAAGAATAGAACATGCACACCTTGAATCATGCAAATCAATCGATAAGCAGTAATAATGATAATAATCCTCCTAATATAATCTTATTTTGATCGCACTAATAGCACAGTCGGAATAATTAGTCGTGTAATTGGAGTGAATTGTTCAAATATGATTGATATTTAGGCTGATTGTAAGGGCTGGTTTAAACCGTATCTAATCCATTTGTGTACATTTGATCGGATTTATTGTTTTTTTTACACTTTGAGAAATGTTGCTGCTTATTAAAAGTGCGAGCGAGTCACGTATAGGACTATAGTGCTCATTCTGAAATATGAATGCAGATTTATGCTCTTTACAGGCATGCACATATAACAGTTCATCTTGTATCCTACAGTTATATCATGGTTATGTAATTATGTGTTTTTATTTAGTTCAGTAACTTAATTTATATGATTCACCGGCTAATTATCGCTGTGGAATTGTCTCTCTGAGCAAGATGATGCATTGGTTACAGTTCTGCTAATAATCCCAGATAATATATGTCCATATTTAATATTTCCTACATGATTACATATAGAAATTCTTTGTTCATCTTAATGATGTTATCGCTCATGCCACGCGAATTAACCATAAACATTACAGCTCACGTCTGCAGTAACAATTAATTCACAGACATGAAACTAAACCTTTACGAACAAGTCACGACTCGTCACTTTACACCAACTTTAAAAAAATGTTAAAATACTAAAGTACCAAATTTACTAAATTAAATTAACTAATAATTTTAAGTCTAATACAAAACTGAAAATATATGATCTAAAAAAAAAACGTAGATTTTCTAATGCTACATAAATACTGGGGATGCACGATATATATTTTTATATATATTGTGAATCTTGAATTTTTTGTGAATCTTGATTTTATTCTGTGCAAGAAGTTTTCTGGATAAAATTCCGTCTGATTCCCTCCGCTCCGCTAATGTGTTATTTCACCAACACTGCGTGGCCTATGCGCACTAGCTTGCCTGATTTACGTTAGTTACGCGCATTTACGTGTTACGTTCAGTGTTTCCCGCGTGAGGTACTGTGTGTTGTGTGTTTCCCTGACGCTCGCACGAAACTACTGCGATGGAACCTCAACGTTTGTTGTTGGACACAGTAAGTGTGTCTCCACATTAAGCCCTTGAGTTTGAGGGTGTTGGACCTGGAAAGTCGTTGACTTTGAAGCTAACCGAGGAGTGGGAACCCTGGGTTTAGTCCACGCCTGGATGTGTGCTAACTCTACGCAGGGTTTCTGCAGCATTATGTCCATCCAGCTGGTACATGTTCCCTAGAAACCTCTCCCTGTTCTTTCCACCTCGTCAGAGTTTGTACGGCACCAGACGCTCCGCCTGCGTGTTTATTGCTATACAGCCTAGAAACCTGGCGGTGTGTTTAACTGCACCTATATGTGCTCGCGCCGCTTAGTGCTAATGCTGCTGTTCCCTTGGCAGCGTCTCCGTTACGTAACGCCCGGTGTGCTGCCAGGACCCGCCTCGTGTGCTCATCATGGGTGGGGAACTCCAGTTCTCCTCAGTCATGAACTGAAGTGTTCAGGATGAAGAGTAGCTCCTCTTCGCACTCATCCCGCACCTGATCATGTGCTTTTAATACTTTAGTGTAGGCTATTCAGTGTAATTTGCAGGAAATGCACAGTCAGTTTTTTTTTTTTTATTACACATTTTACACATTTACAGCTCAAGGAATGAAACGTGCACTTAAAAAAAAAAGACAAGGATTACATTTTTTTAAATCTATTTTTATTTTTTTTATTGTAATTATGCAAACACAAATTTTGACACTATACATGTGCTGACAAAATAAACAGGACAAAATAAACAAACTAACAGCCAACATAAGACAATTCTGATATTTTCTGATATATATATATATATATATATATATATATATATATATATGTATGTGTAAGTGTGTGTGTTTGTGTGTGTGTGTGTGTGTAAATCTAAGTGTGGGAATGGAAGCATCTAAACCAGGGAGTAGCTGTGAAGTATAACAGATATAGCCTATCAATAGTAAAAACAACAAATAATAATAAGATATCACTGGAAAAGTATCAGTAACGGATATAACAATAGAAAAATCCATAAATGATAACAGCAATAAACTAGTTTCATTAGGATTGGGGTTTGGGAGGAGAGAAGCATTTAAAATGGAATTTGAGAATATTTTGCCACAAGTTTTCCATTTTCCTACTTTGTTTTTTTTAAGTACTTGTCACAAAACATGAAGGTTTACATTTCTTTGATTTACCATGTGTGAATGTGATATTTACCCACCAAAATTACCGTGTTCACAAGGTCAGAAAACTGGGGATTCAAAATCGTCAACAAAAAAAATGAAGGGATGAATATTATTAGGTTTTCTAGAGATTCAGGAAAGGAAGGACAGAAAACACAAGGATCTCTCAAACTGAAATCTCTTCTTACATATATAGTATTTTGTAATGATTCTCTTTAACTTCTGAGGTGATCAGTTGTAGATATGGAACTTGATTATTGGCTTTTATTAATCGGAAAATTGATCACATGCATGTTATTGTAATTACTAGCATGATGATGATAGATAAACCAAATGCACACACCGGACTGTAATGCTTTGCTAATGACTTTGAAGTAGAAGTAAAGCGAGTCCTGTGTATATCGAGTAAAACAGAGAGAAGTTCTGTATCAATAACAAAAGAAACCATATCGTCGTTATTATGGCAAAAATCATAATCACGATTATTTTTGGTCAATATTGAAGCCACGATTATTGGAGGGTGAAACGATCAAAGTCTTATTTCACGATATTCGCATTTTAATCTCACAATTATCTATACTTCAGCAAAAAACTAATACTAGGTTAACGAAGGTAAGAAAAGGTCCTCAAAATAATTACGTATAATACTAATAAATACAAAAATACAAATTAAATAAACAAGTTTTTGTACTAACATTGGTATTTACATCAGAAAAATATTTAATAATCCAATGTATAATAACTGCATAGGCTTACTGTATACATTAAATATAGATGAATGCTTATTAAAGAGCAGGGAGTGATTGTGCGTGTCGTCGGTGGTTTGATCATCAGTCGTGAACGACTGGCAGGTTTATTAGGCTGCTGTCCCTTTAAGAGCTGCTTTACCGTATCATCATGTTTTCATAATCGCTGGAAGCCAAACATCTAAATTGAATAATTGCACAGCCTTACCATAAAGATGCTTCTCCACTAGGGCTGGCACAATACAGCACAATACAGAAATGCAACAGTACGTATAGTGTATAGTTCACCCAAAATAAAAATGACTGTGTGAAGTTTTCAGAGTTTTAGTGTCAGTACTACATTAAACTACTATATATAATAATGCAATGGGGGAGTATTTGTGGGTCCTGATAATGCCGAATGTCTGATGTTACCAGTAAAAAGTGGCTTACATTATTTTATATATCTAGTCAGTGAAAGAGCACAAGCATATTCATCTACAATAATTCAGTATTTTCATCTTCAGAATCATGAATATTGTTCTTCTGGCGTCTCTATTGTCTGTGCTTTGGGTTTCAGCACCAAGTCCAGAAGCCTGTTCATTTACACACACAATCAATGTAATACCAAATTTAGCATTTTAAGCAACAGTGCATTCTCCCATGAGTCTTGGAGTATCGCAATAATATGGTATCGTGAGTTCAGTATCGGCATGTGTATCGCATCGTGACATCAGGGTAGCGTGACATCACTAGTTATCACAGTATTTCAGAAAGCTGCTCTGTAGTCGTTTAACTTGTGTTAGTGTAAGTGTGTGTGTGTGTGTGTGTGTGTGGGAAGGTGCAGTTTGGAATGTGTGTGTCATTCCAGGGAGGGACACATGCAACACTTCACGTTCACATTCATGAAATATACTTATCATAATATATCATCTTTGGGCTTCATTGATTGTAAAGCTCAAAACTCAGTGGCTTTGCTCCACGATTAGTGTGTTATGATCACTCTGAAGTGTGTTTCAGATCCGGCGGGTGAGTGTTCAGCTGTGTTTTCTCTGTAGTGGAGCCGCTGGGAGGAACAGTGGGAGGAACAGTGAATCAGAGTCTCGTTCTAGCACCGTCACCATGGCCTTAATCCTCCTGATGTGTTGGGGAAGATGCTTTCAAGCTTTTTTTTAAGGGAGCAATTTGTTTTTTTTAATACATAACTAGCAGATTATATAATTTAACAGTTCAGAGCCAGTGTTTGTCTGTCAGCAAAACAATGAGGATCTCAGTTAAGGTTGACGGCATTATACTTGAAAACAAAAGACGAATGACAATACTTAAAAAAAAAAAAAAAAATCCCATTATATTTTATATAACTGAGTCCCAAACATCGTGAGATCTGTCAGTATTTAAAGGGCCAGGTCACTCAAAAATGAAAGTTTTTTTGTCTTTCTTTTTTTTTCGTATCACATATTTTAGTAATCATCATAAACTAGGTATCATTCGAAAGCTTATGAGCTCAAAATGCGTAACCATGGTAACGGTACTTTAAATTCTTTTAGCAGGCTCCTTCCCCTAGTGGGCGGTGTCAGGTTTCATGTTACAAAATTTATTTTATCTCAACTTTTATAATCTTGACGAAACACGTATCATCGAAAATGTCAGAGTCTCAAGGTTCCATATTTGTCGTTTTCCATATTTTGTGATAGAAGTGATTTTTTTCGGACAGAAACTTATTAATTTGTTACAGGAGAGTACATAAAAAAATGAGGAATGTGGACGACACCTGGTGGCTGGTTTTGGTACAGCTTCACATTTTGTGATATCAACTTCAAATTTGTAACACAACTTGGTTAGATATATGTCATTGATTTTAGAGTAAAAATTATTTTGTAAAATATATATTTTATATATAACTTTTTTTTTTTTAGTACAGTACATTTGATTTACAGTAAATTTAAAGTTCCATAACTTTTTCAAATCTTCATTTTTTGAAGTTCTTTCACTTTATGAGTGTTTTCTTTAAAACAAGACCAAACATATATTATATTCCAGAGCGTTCTTGAATTACAACCATGTAAGTTTGAATAGTGCATTTTCACATCTGTTATCAAAAAGGGTGGTGACAGTTAAGGGGTTAAAAAAGGTTCATATAAACGATGCTCTAAAATATGCCGCTTATGGTGCAGATTTTGCCATCACGACTTTTTGTTTACTATACGCACGAGAACCGGTTGTGTGTGACGTCGTGGCGTTGTCATTATTGGAGAAAGTTCCAGCTAACGGTGATGAAGAGACTTGACATCATCTCGTGAATAGCGTCTCTCAGCACTCGTTAAAAGAGCCCATTGCTGATTGTTGTGGCTGCTATTATAACTCTTACAGCCCTGTTGTGTGGAGTGTGTGTCAGGCAGTCCTTCGTCTGTGTGTGTGTGTGTGTGAGAGAGAAAGAGACAGACAGACAGAGAGAGTGTGTGTGAGTGTGTGTGAGGGTTCGTTCTCATGTAATGAGATTATGCAGGCGGCCAGTGGAAACTCATACAGTGTAAATGACTCATTTATTCCTCTTCTATACCGGTGTGTGTGTGTGTGTGTGTGTGTGTGTGTGTGTGTGTGTATATACACTAATCGTTCAAAAGTTCGCAATCTGTACGATTTTTTAATGTTTTTAAAAGAAGTCTCTAACATTGAAATATTATTTTCTATGTGAATGTATAGTAAAGTTTGTGGTCAGTAAGAAAATAAATCAAATTGATTAATTCTTTTATTCATCAAGGATGCATTAAATTGATCAAAAGTTACAGTAAAGACATTTATAATGATGCAAAAATACTATTTCAAATAAATGAAATCCTGAATAAATGTTTCTTGATCATCAAATCCTCATATTATACTGATTTCTGAAGGATCATGTGACACTGAAGACTAATGATGCTGAAAATTGACAGGAATAAATTACACTTTACTGTATATTCACATAGAAAACAGTTGTTTTAAATTGTAATAATATTTCACAATATTACTGTTTTATTTTGTATTTTTAATCAAATAAATGCAGAAGAGACTTTTAAAAACATAAAAAATATTACAGGTCCCAAACTTTTGAACGCTAGTGTGTGCGTTTACTGACCCATATATATATATATAGTTCATTCTAGTGTTGTCAAAAGACCCGGTACTTCGGTACCAAGTCGGTACTAATTTTTTTTTAAACGTCACGGTACCAGGTTTTCTCAAACCCGGTACTTGATGCGCGTGCATGCCCGAAGCGCGTGCAGTTGCGTCCTCTTCATAAAAGCGCTGATGGCGATCGGCGGTGCTGCTGCTGATGTGGTGCTGATGTTTTTGCGCGTGCAGATACGTTATTTCAAATGGCGCGCGGCAAGCGCGCTCATAATAGAAGCGGCGCGCTCGCTTTTCCATGCGCGTTCATGGATGCATAGCAACGACAGACGCCACGGGAGTACAAACGCTTGTGCAAACTGCGCTCTCCATGCTTTACTACTAGATATATTTATGGAGATGAGAAATAAAAAGCCGTCATTAATATCAGTCCGTCAGAAAAGCAGTTCTAGTCTTATTCTTGGCTGGATAACTCTTAGCAGGTTTAAAAAGCCCTTTTAAAGTTAAATATGAATACAGTTTTGGATTAAATAAAAGTATAGTCAAGTCAAATAAAACATATTTTATCTCCTGTATAGTTTGGTAATGCTACAATAAGATACCATTCATTAACATCACTTAATGCGTTATCTAACATAACACATTGAGTGAACAATATATTTTTACAACATTAATTAATGTTTGTGAATGTTATTTAATACAAACACTTGATTGGTCATGTTTGTTCACTTCATCCATTGTGCATTAAATAATGTTAACAGAAATAATGTTAACTTTTGATTTTAAAAATGTATTTTTAAATTAACCCCTAAAGGAGAATAATTGCAACAGTATATAACTATTGTTTTTTTGTTAGGTCATTTTATCTAATGTTATCTAACAAATGGAATCTTATTGTAAAGTGTTTTTAATACTACAGTTTCCATCTTTGTAACTGTGATATACACTTTAATATAATTATGTAAATTTAATCTAAATTAAGCTTTGGTACCGAAATTGGTACCGAGAACCGTGGATTTTCACTGGTATCGGTACCGAATACTGAAATTTTGGTACCGTGACAACACTAGTTCATTCAGTCAATTCATACATCCTGGTAATTATGTCATATTTGATCATAGAATCTCTATGCTATTTGTGCTGGTTATTCAATGGAAAATTATTTTGATTGTAAATAGCGATTTCTGCCCGGTATGTTCCGTCCTCCCACCCTTCCCTAACTCCCAGTAACCAGCAAAACAAGCCTCAGTCCAGAGCTGTGTGCCAGTTGCTCAAACACGGGGTAAAAATAGAAAAGCTGGGCAGTAACAGGCCAGGCTTTGACCGTTCCCTGAGCGCTATAAAAACCAGATCTGAAATCTGCCAACATTGCAAAGCAGGAAAGCGTTGAAACAGGGATGATCCGTGTGTTTCCGGGACAGACTGCTTTACACATTAGGGATGAATCCTGTAGGACACTTTGATCCTGTGCAAGTAGGGCACGTTTGCAGACCAGAAGTGATGCTGTATAACCTAATTCCTCTCCCAGTGCCACTGGGCTGCAGTGGATCACAGAAATGCCACGATTATCTACATAATGCCTCAGTTTTTCCTGCAAGCTCATGTAGTTTGTCTGGGTCTGGGTTTGGGTCTGGGTCTGGGTCTGGGTCTGGGTCTGGGTCTGGGTCTGGGTTTGGGTTTGTGTCTGGGTTTGTGTCTGGGTCTGGGTCTGGGTCTGGGTTTGGGTCTGGGTCTGGGTTTGGGTTTGTGTCTGGGTTTGGGTCTGGGTCTGGGTCTGGGTCTGGGTTTGGGTCTGGGTCTGGGTCTGGGTTTGGGTCTGGGTCTGGGTCTGGGTTTGGGTCTGGGTCTGGGTCTGGGTTTGGGTTTGGGTTTGGGTCTGGGTCTGGGTCTGGGTCTGGGTCTGGGTCTGGGTTTGGGTTTGGGTCTGGGTTTGGGTCTGGGTCTGGGTCTGGGTCTGGGTTTGTGTCTGGGTTTGGGTCTGGGTCTGGGTCTGGGTCTGGGTTTGGGTCTGGGTTTGGGTCTGGGTCTGGGTCTGGGTCTGGGTTTGGGTTTGTGTCTGGGTTTGTGTCTGGGTCTGGGTCTGGGTCTGGGTTTGGGTCTGGGTCTGGGTTTGGGTTTGTGTCTGGGTTTGGGTCTGGGTCTGGGTCTGGGTCTGGGTTTGGGTCTGGGTCTGGGTCTGGGTCTGGGTCTGGGTTTGGGTCTGGGTCTGGGTCTGGGTTTGGGTCTGGGTTTGGGTCTGGGTCTGGGTGTGGGTCTGGGTGTGGGTCTGGGTCTGGGTTTGGGTTTGCAACACTGATTGCTCAACTTACCAGACCATTAAATCGATGATGACGCCTGCTGGTTACTGAAGGGTTGGCTGATTATCAAGCATGTACTGATGAACTGAGTTAGGGCTGTGAAATGGTTAGTCGTGATTAATCGCTTCAAAAAAAGTGTATATATAAATACACAAACATGCATGTATATATTTAAGTGAAATGTGTTATTTTATATATATACAGTGTATGCATGCATGTATATAAGAAGAAATAGCTATTTATATATAAAATATTCATTTATATAATATAAATATATATACAGTATATACATGCAAAAATGTCTTACATTTATACATGCATGTGTGTATTTATATATACAAAATAATTATACACCGCACACACACACACACACACACACATATATCGGCACTAAATTGAATAGTTCACCTCCATGGCTTTATCCTACTGGAGTTATTATTGTTGACTAAACCCATAAAAGAACATTTTTGTTACTTGACAGAAAATAAAATACAATTTTTTTTTTTTTTTTTGCTATTTGCCAAAGCAACATTTTCATTTAGTTGAACTTGAAGCACTAAAATAACTCAAACTAAAACTGGAAAAACTATTAATAAAAGCTATATAGCTATAAAAAAAATTGATAATCACAAAAACAACAAAATCACTAAAGAAAATGTACAAATAAAAACGTATTATAAAAACTATAATTGTATTTAAATGATACTAAAATAGTACTAATGTGTACAAGGGAAACTGTTAAAGCAACATGCAGCCAAGTCTCCAACACTGGGTGTGATAAACATGATCTAGAGATGCACCGATATGAACATTTTGGCCGATACCGATAATTCTTATAATTTAAAGCCAATAACCGATAAATCTTAATCCAAATTTTTATATAATTTTTAAGAGCCTGATTACAAACACAAAAGTCTCACCATTAAAATCCACGTCTCAAACACACAGTTATAATGTTCTCATGATCATGTTCTGTAGCCGATATGACAGACTTGCACATGTTGCACTGAACTGTGTTTTCCTTTTCTGAAGTGATTTCAATCATATTTCAAGCACTTCATAATCATCATGTTGAACAGTCGCATCTGAAGAGTCTCAGCTGAAGGAGATAATACATTATTTATCAGCTTTAATATATCAGACAAATCTTATTATCAGGCCGATAACGAAAACATTAAAAATTAACAGATATCAGTCGATATATCGTTCATCCGTAACATAATCACTATTACATAATCGTTTATTGCTTTATCTTTATGTATTTCCCTGTCGAGAGGGTCGAAGAGCCGAACTTCTACTGTGGTTAACTCTGTGTGTGTGTGTGTGTGTGTGTGTGTGTGTGTGTGTGTGTGTGTGTGTGCAGTGAGAGGATCGAAGCCTGGCAAGAACGTCCAGCTTCAGGAGAACGAGATTCGTGGATTGTGCCTGAAATCCCGTGAGATCTTCCTCAGCCAGCCGATCCTCCTGGAGTTGGAAGCGCCGCTGAAGATCTGCGGTGAGTAACATAATGTAATTGTCTGGTTGGATGAGCAGTCGTTTCTCACACATGTAATCACTTTGATTGCAGTTACATCATGTCAGTAGTTCACTTCAGAATGAAAGTTTCCTGATTATTTACTCTCCCCTCGGGATCCAAGATGTTCACGTCTTTCTTTCTTCTGTCGGAGAATAAATTAAGGTTTTTGAGGAAAACATCCCTCATTTTCTCCATATAATGGACTTCAATGGGGTCCAACGGGCTGAAGGTCCAGATGTGAGTTTCAGTGCAGCTTCAAAGTCTCGCCACGATCCAGCCGAGGAATAAGAGTCTCATCTAGACAAACCAGCCGACATTTTAGAACAGAAATAAACATTTAAATACTTTTAACCTCTAATGCTGGTCTTCCACTAGCTGTGATGCGCCACACATTACGTCATCAGGTTGAAAGGTCACGCGTCAAACCTACCCATAGGCAGAAGAACCGACCCAGTGTTTACAAAGCCAACGTGCAAAGACAAGTCAAACTGCATTTACTAAATAAATAAATAAAAGGTAAAACAACGATGATGTCAGACAATTTAGAAGTTGGAGGAGAAAATGAAATCATACTATCATACATTTATGAGCCGGAACACACATGACCTTTCAACCTGATGACGTAATGTGTGTCACATCACAGCTAGTGGAAGACCAGCATTAGAGGTTAAAAGTATTTAAATGTTTATTTCTGTTCTAAAATGTCGGCTGGTTTGTCTAGATGAGACTCTTATTCCTCGGCTGGATCGTGGCGAGACTTTGAAGCTGCACTGAAACTCACATCTGGACCTTCAGCCCGTTGGACCCCATTGAAGTCCATTATATGGAGAAAATGAGGGATGTTTTCCTCAAAAACCTTCATTTATTCTCCGACAGAAGAAAGAAAGACGTGAACATCTTGGATCCCGTTGGGGGAGTAAATAATCAGGAAATGTGAATTCTGAAGTGAACTACTCCTTTAAATAAATGCGTCTGAAAACGCATCTCTTTAGGCACGTCACCAAGTCTGTGATATCGTATGTGTCTCCGATCGCTTGTGAATTATTATTATTTGTATTTTTTTTTGCTTGCATATTGCTATGTGTTTTATCTGCATGTAAGGTGTCCTTGAGTGTCACGGAAGGCGCCTATAAATAAATGTGTTAAACCGTAATTTTGTATGGCTCAGTGAATGAGACGCTCTGCTCCCGACAGGCGACATCCACGGCCAGTACTACGACCTGCTCCGGCTCTTTGAGTACGGAGGATACCCACCGGAGAGCAACTACCTGTTCCTGGGGGACTATGTGGACCGAGGGAAGCAGTCTCTGGAGACCATCTGCCTCCTGCTGGCCTACAAGATCAAATACCCGGAGAACTTCTTCCTGTTGAGGGGGAACCACGAGTGCGCCTCCATCAACCGCATCTACGGCTTCTACGACGAGTGTGAGTGAGCAGGACATGCGGAGTCGTAAAGCAGGAATCCTGAATGTCAGAGTTTTGATGACTGAATGAAAAGTAGGGCTGTTGTTATAATATGGACTAGAGTCTGTGAATATCGAAACACAAAGAGTGTTTTATGAATATGAAGTCTGTGTTAATGAGCGCATAAATAAGCACACGTCACGTGACGCTCGTGGTGTTTACACTGAAACTCTGATGTCTTCGCCACAACTATACGCCAATAGTAGAATAAATAAAAAATAAAAGTTTGGTTTAACTTGAAGAAATTATGACAGAAATACATTATTATTGTACAGAACTATTCAAAGTAATCAAATTATTAAAACATTATTCTTTAAGGAATATCACTAACAATTTTTCTTTATTTATATATATATATAATTTTTTTATTGTAGCAGTAAACGTTTGTTGTGTGCAACGTTTCCCAAAAAATATAAGGAATTGTTGTGCATTTTTGTGTTAATTTTTTTTTATTAAACCAGTAATCCAGAAAAAAATTCTGAAAAAATACAAAAATACTTTATTTGGACCTATTATTGAATTTTTTTAAAATAAATGATTAATTCAATTGATTAGACATTACAGACCTTCTGGTTATTGAAACTCAATTACACCATTAAAATGGAAACCAGAACTATTAAGATGGAAAACATGGAATTTGGGGAACATTTAATGAAATTTAGGAACAAATAAAAAGGATTTTATAGGGCCTTAATTTTTGTTATCTTTAAATAAATTGTTGTTGAATTAAGTTTAAAAATTCTGATAATTACTCAATTTTAATTTATCCAAAAAGGGATCCAGAAAATAGGGGAAAAAAGCTGAATTTGGGGAACAAATAAAACAGACAAAATTAAATTTGGGTTTCTATAGTGCCCTTCATGTTTTATAAACACACACACACACACACGCACGCACGCACAATCAAAATAATATAATTGCTTTTTGCATTAGCAGAACATGATTGCGTTCCTGAAGTGTCCAGATTGTGTGTCTGTATATTGTAATCCTGCCTGATGTTCATGTTAACACACATCTCCACATGAACAGAAGCAAACGCATAACCTTATTTGACTGTGTTAATGTCTTTATCTGTAATAAGAACAAAATGTGCACTTTAAACAACTGTGTGTGACTCTCCCGCCGAGCAGAATTAATTATTGAGCGCTGTTGCAGTTCTGAGTGTGTGTATTTTTAGCAGACTCTGTCCCTGTAGAGTCTTCTTCTGCACTCAACACTGTACCGCTCATGTTTAAATAGACCTCGAAGCTTATGTTTATGGTTGTGTGTTTTAGGCAGGAGACGCTACAACATCAAGCTCTGGAAGACGTTCACGGACTGCTTCAACTGTCTGCCGATCGCTGCCATCGTCGATGAGAAGATCTTCTGTTGTCACGGAGGTGTGTGTGTGTGTGTGTGTTACAGGCGTTCGTAGATAAACCTCCAGATATCCCAGAGAGACTTTCACCTGCTGACTCTTCTGCTACGTGGAGTGTTTATGGTATCAATTACACATATGTGACCCTGGACCACAAAACCAGTCACATGTCGCACGGGTATATTTGAGGCAATATCCAGCAATACACTATATAATCAAAATTATTGATTTTTCGTTTATGCCAAAAATCATTAGGATATGAAGTAAAGATCATGTTCCATGAAGATATTTTGTACAGTTCCTACCGTAAATATATCGAACATGTATTTGTGTGAGTGAGTGCTGCACAATCGCCAACATAAATGATCAACTTTACAGGAGATTTTCTCAATGTTTAGATTTTTTTTGCACCCTCAGATTTCAGATTTACAATAGTTGCATCTCAGCCAAATATTGTCCTATCCCAACAAACCACACACCAATGAAGAGCTTATTTATTCAGCTTTCATGTGATGTATAATCTCAATTTCAGAAAATTGACCCATGTGACTGGTTTTGTGGTCCAGGGTCACATATTACAAGGACAACAAGTCTGATGTCGAGTCCAATCTCAAATCTGTGTGTTAATCTTTTTCTATATGTTACAAGTTCGTTTCATAAACGCTGTTGCTGGACATTTAGTTTAAAAAAAATATATATATTTCAAAATATTTTCTGAATTTTGGGGTCGTTATTTAAAGAAGTCTCTTCTGCTCACCAAGGCTGCGTTTATATGATCAAAAATACAGTAGAAATAGTGAAATATTATTCTAATGTAAATCAGCTGTTCTCTATGTGAATATACAGTAAAGTGTAGTTTATTCCTGTGATCAAAGCTGAATTTTCAGCATCATTACTCCAGTCTTCAGTGTCACATGATCCTTCACAAATCACTCTAATATGATGATTTGATGATCAAGAAACAGTTATGATTATTATCAGTGTTGAAAACAGGTCAGATTTTTGTGGAAACTTTAATACATTTATTTTTCAGGATTCTTTGATGGATAGAATTTCATTTATTTGAAACAGAATCTTTTGTAACATTATAAGTAATCTTAACTCTCACTTCTGATCAATTTAATGCGTCCTCGAATTTAAAAACAAACCAACAAAAAACGTAACTGTAAATATAATTGACTGATTTATAAATTATATACCAGGCAATTAATAGGGCAAAACCACACAAATTTAAGTAAATTGAAACCGGTGTTTATGATTTTTTTTTTTATTTTTTTTTTTATGTTTGTTTGAACTGCTTTTCTAAAGTGAGCCGAGCTCCTAATGCCACTGAAATCATTTAAGTTTATTCCTCAACACTGATGTGTGATAATACTAGGGCTGGGGGAATTAACGCATTAATCTTTGTGATTAATTTGAGATGTTTAAGATGTTCTTCTTTTTTGTGTGTTGTTTAATCTAATTAGTGATTCTACATTTAAATATTGATGATTACAAGTTTGCGGGAAATGCGATTAATTGCGATTAATCACAGCAAATTGTGCGATTAATTCGGTGGTTTTTTATTATTATTTTTTTTTTATGGGTTCCCAGCCCTAGATAATACATGATGTAAAATGAGCCTGAACATCTGCTTTTGTGTTTACTGAAACTAAATGTTTCGGGTGTGTAATCCTCTGACTTCATCAGTTCATGATGAGCACATTTGTGAGTCAGTGTGAGTCGCAGGCGTATCGCATGCAGTGCCTGAACAGATGCAGCGCTAGAAGGCCTCGCTTCTCTTTACAAACTAGGAATGCAAAGCAGGGGTGTAACAATATGTGACCCTGGACCACAAAACCCAGTCACATGTCACACGGGTATATCTGAGGCAATAGCCAACAATACAGTGTACGGGTCAAAATTATAGATTTTTCTTTTATGCCAAAAATCATTAGGATATTGAGTAAAGATCATGTTCCATGAAGATATTTTGTACATTTCCTACCGTAAATATATCAAACATGATTTTCTCAATGTTTAGATTTTTTTGCACCCTCAGATTCCAGATTTACAATAGTTGTATCTCAGCCAAACATCGTCCTATCCTAACTAACCACACATCAATGAAGAGCTTATTTATTCAGCTTGCATGTGATGTATAAATCTCAGTTTCAGAAAATTGACCCATTTGACTGGTTTTGTGGTCCAGGGTCACATATATCGTGTCACAATATATCGCAATACAAAAATGCAGCCATATATATAGTGTAAAGTTCACCCCCAAAAAATATACGTTTTCAGAGTTTTAGTGTCAGTACTACATTAAACGACTATATATAATGCAGTGGGGGAATATTTGTGGGTCCTGATAATGCCAGATGTCTGAAGTTACCAGTAAAAAGTATTACTTTTAATATATCTAGTCAGTGAAAGAGCACAAGCATGTTCATCTAAAATAATTCAGTATTTTCATCTTCAGAATCATGAATATTGTTCTTCTGGCGTCTCTATTGTCCTGTGCTTTGGGTTTCAGCACCAAGTCCAGAAGCCTGTTCATTTACACACACAATCAATGTAATACCAAATTTAGCATTTTAAGCAACAGTGCATTCTCCCATGAGTCTTGGAGTATGGCAATAATATGGTGTCGTGAGTTCAGTATCGGGATGTGTATCGCATCGTGACATGAGAGGATCGTTACACCACTAAAAATCGGGTCTATTGGAGACGTCGAATAGATTTCTTAGGCGTGCCGGAAGAACAGCACAGGCACAGTGGGATCACCGTGGGAAAATCTGGTTATTAGCGGCCGCTAACACAACACCGAAAACCCGTTCATTCGCACAAGACCAGTGTTTGGAGCTCCAAAAAGGTTCCAAGATGCAAGTCTTAATGCATGACGTCTCAAGCCACTGGTGTTTCTGCTGTTCCTCAGGTCTGTCTCCAGATCTGCAGTCCATGGAGCAGATCAGGAGGATCATGAGACCCACGGATGTGCCGGATCAGGGTCTCCTGTGTGACCTCCTGTGGTCCGACCCGGATAAGGACGTGCTGGGATGGGGCGAGAACGACCGAGGCGTGTCCTTCACGTTCGGAGCTGAGGTGGTGGCCAAGTTCCTGCACAAACATGACCTGGATCTGATCTGCAGGGCCCACCAGGTCAGCCTTCACTTCAGTCCAGCCCAATCTGACCTCTGACCCTACATTTACATTTATGCTTTTGGCAGACGCTTTTATTCAAGCCGCACATTTACATTCTACGTAGTTGGGGACATTAAATGTAACATTTAATTTAATACTCAACAATATTATTGATCTCCTGCACTGACAGCATTATATGAGAACTGGACGATGAAAACAAACTTTGTTGCATTATTTTTATTTTATGTAATAGATAACACACTATAACACTTAGAGAAGTGTCTTGAGTTTATCCCCGACTAACCCTAGAGACAAAGACAACTAGACTATTATTAGACCATGACTAGTCCCTGTGCGTGTCAGCCGGTCTCTCGCTGTTACTGGGTGTGGTGTTATGCAGATCGGCTGGTTCTGCTGGGCAAGTGTGTGTGTGTGTGAGTGAGTGAGGTGAGTGAGTGAGGTGAGTGAGGTGAGTGAGGTGAGTGAGTGAGTGAGGTGAGTGAGGTGAGTGAGGTGAGTGAGGTGAGTGAGTGAGTGAGTGAGTGAGTGAGTTTCTGATGGTCTGGTTCTGCTGGGTGAGTGTGTGAGTGTGTGTGTGTGTGTGTGTGAGAGTGTGTGTGTGTGTGAGAGTGTGTGTGAGTCTGGTTCTGCTGGGTGAGTGTGTGTGTGAGAGTGTGTGTGAGTCTGGTTCTGCTGGGCGAGTCCCTCAGTCTCACGTTACATCAACGTCAAGTTATTGGAAAAGTGAAACTGAACCTGGAGCAGAAACGAGCCGACACCTCGACATTGTTCTTTCAGAGGACTCTCCTTATGTCTGTGTGTGTGTGTGTGTGTGTGTGTGTGTGTGTGTGAGAGTGTTCCCTAAACACTAATCTATATCCACTCATACTGTAATCCAGTGACTCACCAGCGTTCAGCAACACACACACACTTCAGCACATCTGAAAATACCATTTAGAGAAACTGATTGTGTGCGGAAAATAAAGTGGTTTTCAGAGTTCAGAGTCGAGCTCTCCAAAGCTGTACATCACAGTGGTCATTTATATCATAAAGTGGCTGTATTGCTCAAAATAAGGCGAAAAATTAATTTCACTGTAAATAATCATGTGGTCATGACCATTTTTATATAATCCAGTGAATCAAATCCATGTATTATTTATATAATCCAGTGAATCAAATCCATGTATTATTTATATAATCGAGTGAATCAAATACTTCATCTCATCTATTATTTGAAGCTTGGACTCGAATCAGAAGATCAAATGATCCTAAACACATCATACTGACCCGTGTGTGTGTGTGAGAGTGAGTGAGTGTATGAGTGTGTGTGTGTGAGAGTGAGTGTATGAGTGTGTGTGTTCCCTAAACACTAATCTATATCAACTCATACTGTAATCCAGTGACTCACCAGCGTTCAGCAGCACACACACACTTCAGCACATCTGAAAATAGCCTTTAGAGAAACTGATTTTGTACGGAAAATAAAGTAGTTTTCAGAGTTAGAGTCGAGCAAGGAGTGATTTAATATCATAAAGTAGCTAAACTAGGCCAATTATGCATTTCACTGTAAATAATCACGTGGTCATGATGACCATATTTATATAATCCAGTGAATCGAATATTTGAAACTTGGACTTGAATCAAAAGATCAGGTGATTTACTTCTAATGAATGAATTAGTATAAAAACATTTATATTATGAAACAAAACTAAAGACTCAAAATAGTCAAATTAAGGAGGTATATTCTCTTCCCTGTTCGCCCGGCCCGGTCTGAGTGACGGCGTTCAGATTCAGGTTTGAGCAATAATGCTGAAAAACACTTTATTTTACAGTGTCCTCGTTACATGTGTTACATGTACTTACCGTAGTAATAACAGCAAACTATGCATAATTACATGCAACTAACCCTAACCCTACCCTAACCCTATAGTAAGTACATGTAGTGAAATATATAATCACACTGTAACAGCGGCACCTTAAAATAAAGTGTAACCGTAAAATTACATAAGAAATTCTGTCTTGTTTTCTGATAAGAAATAAGTTTTTGCTTAAAACAAGCAAAATTATCTGCCAATGGGGTCAGAAAAATACATTTGAATTCAAACAGAAACAAGATTATTTTTCTTACTCCAGTAGCAGATCATTTTACTCCTGTAGTAAATGCATCATGATTTAAGAATTTTTAGATATTTGGACTGAAAACGAGACAAAAATACTAAGAAAGCAAGCATTTATTGCAGTGTGTTAGTTATGGGAACTCATATGAAGAGCCTGAAGTTGATCTTGTCTGTTGTGTTTAGGTGGTGGAGGACGGCTACGAGTTCTTCGCCAAGCGTCAGCTGGTCACTCTGTTCTCTGCGCCCAACTATTGTGGAGAGTTCGACAACGCCGGAGCCATGATGAGCGTAGACGAGACACTCATGTGTTCCTTTCAGGTGCGCAAGATCACGTTCCTGCTCTCTGAGACGCTCGTTACAATCATCTGATGATTGAGTAACACTTTACAAAGAGGTGCATTAGTTAACTACCTTAACATGAGCTAAGAGTGAGCAATACTTCTTCAAAAGATCACGTTCCTCTTCTCTGAGACGCTCGTTACAATCATCTGATGACTGAGTAACACTTTACAAAGAGGTGCATTAGTTAACTACCTTAACATGAGCTAAGAGTGAGCAATACTTCTTCAAAAGATCACGTTCCTCTTCTCTGAGACACTCGTTACAGTCATCTGATGACTGAGTAACACTTTACAAAGAGGTTCATTAGTTAACTACCTTAACATGAGCTAAGAGTGAGCAATACTTCTTCAAAAGATCACGTTCCTGCTCTCTGAGACACTCGTTAAACTCATCTGATGATTGAGTAACACTTTACAAAGAGGTGCATTAGTTAACTACCTTAACATGAGCTAAGAGTGAGCAATACTTCTTCAAAAGATCACGTTCCTGCTCTCTGAGACACTCGTTAAACTCATCTGATGATTGAGTAACACTTTACAAAGAGGTGCATTAGTTAACTACCTTAACATGAGCTAAGAGTGAGCAATACTTCTTCAAAAGATCACGTTCCTGCTCTCTGAGACACTCGTTAAACTCATCTGATGATTGAGTAACACTTTACAAAGAGGTGCATTAGTTAACTACCTTAACATGAGCTAAGAGTGAGCAATACTTCCTCAAAAGATCACGTTCCTCTTCTCTGAGACGCTCGTTAAACTCATCTGATGATTGGGTAACACTGTACAAAGAGGTTCATTAGTTAACTACCTTAACATGAGCTAAGAGTGAGCAATACTTCTTCAAAAGATCACGTTCCTCTTCTCTGAGACGCTCGTTACAGACATCTGATGATTTTAACCTCGCTGTACTTTAATCCAAAATGCTGTTAAACTGCATTTAAAGGGATACTCCACTTTTTTCGGAAATAAGCTCATTTTACATCTCCCCCAGAGTTAAACAGTTGAGTTTTACCGTTTTAGAATCCATTCAGCCGAACTCCGGGTCTGACGGTACCACTTTTAGCATAGCTTAGCACAGATCATTGATTCTGATGAGTCCAGTAGCATTTCTTTCAAAATGACCAAAGAGTTTCAATATTTTTCCTATTTAAAACTTGACTCTTCTGTAGTTAAACCGTGTACTAAGATCGACGGAAAATGAAAAGTTGCGATTTTCTAAGCCTATATGGCTAGGAACTACTCTCATTCCAGCGTAATAATCAAGGAACTGTGCGGCCGTACCATGAGTGCAGCAGGCGTAATGATATGACGCAGCGCCTGAAAATAGGTCTAATAGGTTAGACAAACTTAGTCCCGGTCACGTTGGAAGAAGTTACCGAGCTGGGGACTATTTTCAGGCGCTGCGTCATATCATTACGCCTGCTGCACTCATGGTACGGCCGCACAGTTCCTTGATTATTACGCTGGAATGAGAGTAGTTCCTAGCCATATAGGCTTAGAAAATCGCAACTTTTCATTTTCCGTCGATCTTAGTACACGGTTTAACTACAGAAGAGTCAAGTTTTAAATAGGAAAAATATTGAAACTCTTTGGTCATTTTGAAAGAAATGCTACTGGACTCATCAGAATCAATGATCTGTGCTAAGCTATGCTAAAAGTGGTACCGTCAGACCCGGAGTTCGGCTGAATGGATTCTAAAACGGTAAAACTCAACTGTTTAACTCTGGGGGAGATGTAAAATGAGCATATTTCCGAAAAAAGTGGAGTATCCCTTTAATATCATTATTATGCATTACATTTAATTTTAGTTATTAAAATTAGTTTTAGTCCTTTAGTTTTAAGGAGGAAATACTCAGCAATGGTGTCGACTTATGAACTTACACATGATTTGTCTTAAAGCAGATTAAAAACACCACATAGACACATAAACTACATTAAACGCTGGATTTACACCACAGGGGGACTTTAAGATGAGTTAATGCACTGTCAACTGATATGAACAGTTGTATTATAATTTACTAACTTTTAACAAAGATTCATAAATTGTTAGTTAATGCATTAAGATGAGAAATTAGACCTTATTGTTAAGTTCTGAATTTGACATTTTGGAATTTAAGTTCTGGAAAACTCTTGAAAACAGACATATTTATGAATAGGTGCTTCAAAAGTCCTATAATTATATAAAAAAAAAAAAAAAAATATATATATATATATATATATATATATATATATATATATATATATATATATATATATATATATATATATAAATATAAATAAATTAGTTCTCTGTGAAGTCAAACATCAAATACCATATATATGTAATTTCAGTAATAAAATAATAAAGATATTGTTTGATTGTATTCATTGAAATCCAAAAAAGTAGTGCTTAAAGTCGTTAAAGTCCTGGGTTTTCATTTTACAGAATCTGTACGAACCCGGTCATTTACATTCGCTTTATTGTGTGTATTTTTGTGTGTTTTACGGTCTATTGTAACGTGTTAATCTCCTGTCCTGCAGATCTTGAAGCCGGCGGAGAAGAAGAAGCCAAACTCAAGCCGTCCCGTCACTCCACCCAGGAACATGGTCGCCAAACAAGCCAAGAAATGAGGGTCACGTGACCCGTTTGGACTCACAGTCTTCTCGTGTCACGGATCCGAAGGCTGAACTTCACTTTAACTCTTTCCCTCTTCCTCCGCCACCGTCCGGAGCTTCTCTGACAGCAGAGAGCTGGTTTTATTTGATTTGAGTGTTTTTTAGTTGTTCTTGGAGCTTTTATCCCAGTTCAGGATGACGTACATCTCAGTTTGACACAAGCTCCACCCATTGTAAATGTGTGCGTGTGCGTGTGTGTGTGTGTGTGTGCGTGTGTGTGTGCGTGTGCGTGTGCGTGTGTGTGTGTGTGTGTGTGTGTGTGTGTGTGTAAAGGAGCTGGGATTTCTGGGATTGTAAATCGACACTCCGCTGATGATTCGATTTGCTCGTTCAAACCACTGTGAACAAATGAGATGTTTCACTCGCTCTGTTTTTAAGCACCTTCAGTTTCTCTGCCGTTTCTCTGGTTTGTCTTGTGAACGTGCCATTGAGGTTTGATATCCAGTCCGGTTTTAAAAATGCTTTATGATTTTGACATTTTTTTTATATTCTCATGATTTAAAGAAGCGCGCATGATTTGATTTGACTGTGTTCATCACGTAACATTTACACTACCAGTTAAAGGTTTGGGTTCGGGAAGAGTTTTAATGTTTTTAATAGAGTCTCATCTGCTCACCAAGGCTGTGCTTATATGATCAAAATACAAACAAATACAGTAAAAATGTGAAATATTATTATAATGTAAATCAGCTGTTCTCTATGTGAATCAATGTAAAGTGTAATTTATTCCTGTGAATGTTCAGCATCATTACTCCAGTCTTCAGTGTCACATGATCCTTCAGAAATCACTCTAATATGATGATTTGATGATCAAGAAACATTTATGATTATTATCAGTGTTGGAAACCGTTTTTTACACTTTTATTTCAGGATTCTTTAATGAATAGAAAGTTCAAAAGAACAGCATTATCTGATATAGAAGCTTCTGTAATATTAAACTCTACCGGTCAAGAGTTTGAGGTCAGTGAGATTTTTTATTTTATTTTTGGGGGGAAATAAATAAAAGAAATGAATACTTTTATTCATCAAGGATTAATTAAATTGTTCGAAAGTGACAGTAAAGACATTTATAATGTACAAAAAATTCTTTTTTAACTTTCGATTCAAAGAATCCTGAAATAAAACAGTAAAAAACTGTTTTCAACACTGATAATAATCATAACTGTTTCTTGATCATCAGATCATCATATTAGAGAGATTTCTGAAGGATCATGTGACACTGAAGACTGGAGTAATGATGCTGAACATTGACAGGAATAAATTACACTTTACTGTATATTCACATAGAAAACAGATGATTTACATCACAATAATATTTCACATTTTTACTGTATTTGTTTGTATGTTTAATCATACAAGCACAGTCTTGATGAGCAGAAGAGACTCTATTAAAAACATAAAACAAATTCCTGACCCCAGACGTTTGACTGGTGTGTGTCTCAGTTTGTTCTTGTTGACAAGATGCCTTGTTTTCTTCTTCTTCTTCATGACGTGTGTGTGTGTGTGTGTGTCAGACGGACTCTTGTGTTGCATGTGTGTGTGGGACTCGAGGCCTCCAGCATGTCCTCAGAGTACAGTAGCTCCTCATCAGGTAAATAACGTCAGGAAAACTTTCTACAGTGTTTCAGATCAACACGAGCTCACTGTAAATATACACCAGTGTTTTGTTCAGTCTTGGCAATAATTCACAGTTTTCCACACTATAAATAATTGTTATACTTGCGAAATAAATAGAAGGCAGAAGGAAACACCACTGCGTCGTTTGTGTTCACTTCTTAATGAATGTTTAATGAAATATAAGACATGATATGATTTTTAACTTCTGTTTTCTTACTTCCACACTGTAACGTCTAGCGGTTTAAGCACAGCGGTGTGTGTCGCTACCGGGAGACTGCTTTGGTTAATAATGTATTACTAAATGCAGAAAGATTAATAAATGCTGAATTAATATTGTTTATCAGTAGTTCATGTTAACAAACAAAACTGTTGTGTGACCAAGCTTAGGACAAATGAAGGAAAAATGAATCATGTTTTTAGCAGATGCAGGATATATCGGTATCGGCTCTTTTTTGTTCGTTATCGGCCTGATAATAATATTTGTCTGATATATTAAAGCTGATAAATAATGTATTATCTCCTTCAGCTGAGACTCTTCAGATGCGACTGTTCAACATGATGATTATGAAGTGCTTGAAATATGATTGAAATCACTTCAGAAAAGGAAAACACAGTTCAGTGCAACATGTGCAAGTCTGTCATATCGGCTACAGAACATGATCATGAGAACATTATAACTGTGTGTTTGAGACGTGGATTATAATGGTGAGACTTTTGTGTTTGTGATCAGGCTCTCAAACATTATATAAAAAACTGGGTTTAGATTTATCGGTTATCAGCTTCCAAATATAAAGAATTATCAGTTATCGGCCAAAATCTTCATATTTTCATATTTATTGATCCAGCATCCCTAACTTTTTAGAACATAAAATGAATCTGGTCTTAAATCCCCAAAGATGAGATGTTTATTGAATGTAATGGTTGTTTCATTAAACATGACAACCGAACACTGACTATATTTGCATATTACTTGTGCATATAATGCAGAACATGTGATTGTTTGTTTTTCAGGATTCTTTGAATAAAAAGTTAATGAACAGCATTTGGTTAAAGGGGTGGTTGAGTATGATTACACTTGTCTAACTGTAGTTAGTGTGTAATGTTGCTGTTTGAGCATAAACAACATCTGCAAAGTTACAACACTCAAAGTTCAGAGCAAAGGGAGAGATTTACTATTACAGAAATGGCTTTTTAAGGACTACAACAAACGGCTGGTAGAGACTACACCACATTCCTCCCGGGTTAGTGACATCACCAACCCTATAATTTACATAAACCCGCCCCCGGGAACGTGATTTATAGATTATCAAGACAGAATATGCTAATCAATAGGTGTGTTGGACATCGGCTGCGGCTGGATGTAACCGATCGGCGAGAGTAGCCACGTGCAGGCGGGGAGGAGCTGCAAACGGAGACGTGAAGTCGGACACTTTCTGGTTCCCGTAGTGACCGCTCACGTGGTGTTTGCATACTTTACCACAGCTGCAGTGAAATAAATGCAATTTTTGCCAAATAATGTTTCAGAGACATTTTCATTCAATACTTTATGTACAGCTTCATGCGCGTCTGTTTGAACAAGAATAAAGTTCAACATAAGCTACTATCAATGAAGTGGAGTCTACGTTTTTTAATCAGTTTTAATTTAATAAACATGACACAATATAACATCGCAACTACATGAAAAGAGTGTTTACTGTTATAAAAAACTGATTTGTGAGCGTTAGAGGAACTAAAGGTGTTCGGATAAACACGAAACACACGTGATCGTTGTCATGCAGTGAATCCGGCCAATCGTGGAACAGCTGTGTCGTCATCAGCCCTCGTGCAGCCGCTCTTGAGAAGCTGCGCTGGCTGAGTTCTCTGGCTACTCTCGAATCACTCTCGCGGTACTTTGATGGCATACGTCACTGTCACGTGGCGTCGGCGCTGGATCAAGTCGGACAAAATTTCTAACCGGCATGCACTGCTTCAAGTCAGCCACCGATCGGTCTGCGCAGAGCTGCATGAAGTCGAACAAGCCTAATGACTAGAATAATGACTAGATAAAAGGCTAAAGGTTTTTGAAATTTCCAGTGCATGTCAGTGTGAGGTAAAGGGACACAAACTGTGGAAGCTCCGCCCATTGCGATCTATAAATGAACATGCATCCCAGCCAGAACATTGTGTGATTTACTGTCTTTTGATTCTTTTTTTAC
Source organism: Rutilus rutilus (assembly GCA_021464565.1). NCBI lineage: Eukaryota > Metazoa > Chordata > Actinopteri > Cypriniformes > Leuciscidae > Rutilus > Rutilus rutilus. The sequence continues at coordinate 47,902,090 of JAJAQA010000007.1, forward strand.
CTGATATAATTAAACTTAGTTTGATGGCGGATCCAGAAAGGTCCTATCGATAATCACCAGGAGATTCACCCGCTGTAAAACGCAGAAGACTTCTGACCTCGGAGAGACTGACACCGGCCCATGCGGACACAATATCGGGAGGGCATTAAATGTCACGCAATGCTGATGTTGTTAAAGGTCCCGTTCTATGCCCCTTTTCACAAGATGTAAAATAAGTCTCTGATGTCCCCAGAGTGTGTATGTGAAGTTTGAGCTCAAAATACCCAACAGATCATTTTTTACAGCATGTTTAAATTGACATTTTTTGGGGCTCAGAAAAACGAGCCGTTTCAGTGTGTCCCCTTTAAATGCAAATGAGGTGCTGCTGGACGACCCAGGGGGCGGAGCTTCATGAGCTCGTGCTCAGTCTGTCAGGAAAAATTCATCTCACGGAATGATGATAATATCAGAAACTCTCTGTAACGGCGTTCATTTCGAGTCGGACAATAATGCCTACAGAGTCAGAGTGCTGTATAGAGATGAAACAGGTATGGTTTAGTAGTTTAATTACGGTTATTATAACTTATTTGTCATCTGCTTGTAGGCTATGTATCCATTATTTATTAATAGCCTACAAGTCTGCTGTCTGAATGATGATCAAACATGTACTGATGAGTTTAATAAAGTTTATTGTACACCACACAAAAGATGAAGCGTCAGTTTTACTTCAGAAAATCACCGTAAGAGCTGAGTAAACACAGTAGGCTAAGTTATAAGAAGTGCGCAAGTAGCCAGTAGAGTTGAGGGAGCATTCCTGTGGGCGGAGGTTAGTCAAGAAACGGTTCTGGTGATATCACTAATGCAGGATGTAGAGGGGTGTAGTCCAATCGAGCCGTTTTTTGTAGTCAACTTCTGTTAAATAAAATATCTCGCTTGGCATTGAACTTTGAGCTTTATAATTTTACAGATATTATTTATACTCTAACAGCAACATTACACACTAACTAAAGTTTGAAACATGGAATCGCATGCAACGGGACCTTTAACATTAACAATCTGAGAACAAAGTATAATTTGCGCTGTTTGACGTGATCTGATAAGCTTAATCAGCGTGATTTACTGCAGTGCTTTTTCCCCTGAACAAAAGTGGATGTTACTTGTTCAGAACATTTTCAGTGAAAACTCTTATGTTGGTCATACTTCCATAAAGTATAATCTGTGATTGCGAACGCCAGGATCCACACCGACTGACAGCCGCACATTCTCCTCAAAACACCGGATTCCTCCGCGCTGTGCCGAGCCGAGCCGAGCCGAGCCGAGCCACAACCCACATACAGCTGATCACTCCGCCAATAACTGCAGGTGCAGATGTCGAGCAGAGATGGCGACAGAGGAGAAACTAAAGACTGCAGCTTTAAAGATACGTGCAAGATTACTGCTGATGTGTTATGAAAATGCATAAATACTGTTTTCAATTTTTATATGAAATATATATTTTCCAGAACATGTTAATAAGCGGTAGACGAAAAGAAGAAAGTGGATGGTTCTTTTCCATAGTTTCATTTCCAGCTTCCGGTTTCATTCTGTCACTCACCATTTTACCCATGTGTGTGTGTGTTTAGATTAGTTGTGTTCATGATTTAGTTGTACACAAACAATACATATACAAAGTGAATTTAATGATTCCAGATTCGGACTACATGCTCTCTGTACAGTAAGAGTTATTTTAATCATGGAAATTAACATTTCTATTAATAATCAGTATTGAGTGTTCACAGGACGTACTGATTAATTGATTGTAATGTTAATGTAGCTACAGCAAGTTAATCTGGTTAACTGATCCAAATATTCATAATTAATCATGTTATGAATAATTATTAATATTTCCCCTTTGAGCTAATTTGCCACTTATATATATATATATCTAGGCTGTTTGGCACTGGAATAATATTTCACTGTTTGTACTGTATTTTCCATCAAATAAATGCAGTCTTTATGAGCAGAAGAAACTCTTTCAAAAATATTTAAAATAGTAATGTTTCAAACTTATAGATACAATTATTTGATGTATATTTTCGTTATTTTTCCACTTAGAGTGTATCATATGAATGCGCATGAATTATCAGTGCATGTTTTTCATGATCTTTTTAATGTTTCATGAAAAATCTTTCATTAAAACCTACATTTTTCTCAGTTGAATATGAAGTTTAACCGCAGAAATATTATATGGAATAATAGAATAAAGTTTAAATCCAAATGACTTTGTCTTTGAACAAATGCAGGGAATAACGGGAGCATTTACATGAAGTGTTGCATTATTTCTTTATTATATAAACAAATACATTCTGTATTAAAATAAAACAAAACGATTGCAAAGATTTGATTCATAAACAGATCTGTGCAAATAAAGTACAATTCACAAACCCCTTTATAGTTTCTCCAGCCAGGATATGAATATACTTTTCATAAAAGGACAAGCATCTCATAGTCTTTAAATCATCTCTTATAATCGTTCCCGCTTTCACCACATCCTTTATTTACTGATGCAGAGTCAAACCAGGAGGAAGTAAATCATTGCTCTGAATCTGCGTTATGAACGATGGATTATTGTATTAAATGCTCAGTCCAATGACAGAATGCATTTCTATTGCATTGAATATTTCACCAGATGTCGAGCACAGTCAGTGTCATTAGTGATAAAGGAGTGAATGAAAACCATGTATGCATAATAACCATTAAGGAGGTCGTGACCTCAACACTGGATCGCTGACGTTTGGAGCTCAAGCGCGTGAACGGTTGCAATATCATATAAAAGTGGAGTTTGAGGTCTTGATATTCAGCAGAGGGAAATAAAAACTCAAGGCAATGCGGTGAAAGTGCGTCTGTGGTGTCGAGGACAATCAAACCTGTTTTTGTGCATAAACGGAAATGTGAGATTTGTTGATACTGTGATTTTACACTCTGGATGCATATGAAGACAACATGAACATTTCACACAAAAATGTCATTTTTCCAGCCTAAATTTTTTTTTTTATATATATATGATCATAATTACTGTTTTATTATGAATTGCACTTTGTAAAAAAAATTATGCACTTTATATATAAAAAAAAAATCTTGTAATTTGCATAAATCTGCCTGATCAGGAAAAGGAAAAATCTAATTTTCATGTGAACAAATGAACTTTTCTCTGAAAGACGAGATGAGTCTGGAACAGCAGGAATGTGAACGGAGACAATTCTGACAAATGATGATATTTTATGAATTCATGCCTGGGATTTAAATGTGACACTGAAATTGTACAAAAATGTTAAGACTTTACATTGTTGCAACTAAATGAGTTAACATGGACAAACACCGAACATTAACTCCACTGCATTTATCAATCTTAGTTCATGTTAATTTCAACATTTACTAGTACAGTTTAACCCTCTGGTGGTCTGAGCGTGACAACATTCATGGTTTTTCCTCAATTAAATGCAAGTTTTAGTTTTTTTTTTTACATATATTTTGTATTTTTAGGGGATTTTATGGTAGTAAATTATATTTATTCTGTATTTATAATCCATTTATTCACTTTTTGAGCATAGACCTGAAAATGAAATCTCCATCTTGAACACTTTGACTCTCAGACTGAAGTTTGGTCTCTTTTTTAAAGAAGATACACAGCAGATTATTGCTGATGTGTTATGAAAAATGCATAAATAATATTTTCAAATTTTATATGAAATATATATTTTACAAAAGATGATTTACTCTAAACTGTGAGAAAATCAAAGCCATAAATCTAAACAAGTTGTGTCCAAATGTGAGGTTGATATCTCCAGAACTGGTCTCTCAGTGAGATGTTGTTCGGCTGCAGTACCAAACGCTTCCACTAGAGGAAACTCGTCTAGCGTTCATTTCCATTTTTGACGTCGAGTGTGATTTGTGTGTGTGTGTGTGTGTGTGTGTTCACATATTAAGTTCCAAAACCTTTATGAAGTTTCGTAACATTCCAATAATGAAAAGAAATCCTAAAAAAACTAAACGTAAAATGACCAAGAGCTCCAGAGGGATAAAATCTGTTAGCGCAGCGTCAACTAACATGAATAAATACAGTATATCGTTAATGTTTTGTTCATGAATGCATTAATTACATGAGACCTGACTGTAAAGTGTTCCTGATAAAGTAACACACAGATCTGATAAAGAATCAACGCAAGTGGAGTTTCAGTTAATGAAGTTTATCATTTCTACATCCTACAGATCTGAAGTGTGTAAATCTGTTCTCAATCTGGGCATTTATATTTCAGAGTAGTTTATAAACTTCCAGTAAATGATGAGTTTTCATCTGTGGCTCATTCTCAATTATTGCTGAAAAAAACAGATTCTCTGCATTCTGTCTGTAATGTCTTTACCTAAAGCAGGTCTGAGTCAGGATTGAGTCCTGATTTAACATGTTAATTTCTGTCCGTTTAAATGATTATGAATGGAGGAGTTATGTTGTGTTCAGCTCACCTCATCATATTCACTAACAAAAGCATAAAACTAGTCTTTGTCGACCTCATAATTACAAACTGGAAAAACGAAGCGGTATAAAACACGTGACGAGACTCACACTTGACCCGTCGCAGTTATGGAATATTTAATAACTGTTCTGTATCCTGACAGTCACTATAAACAGCTTTTGCATGTAAAAGAGCAGCGTGAACATCCTGATAAACGTCTTCTTTTGTGTTCCTCAGAATATACGAGGGTTTCTGTCTGAGATTCCTCTCGTGGTTTGATTTGTTGGTGAAGGATCCTGTAATATAGTAGGAAACGTCCCGCAGCGCGTGCGTGTGTGTGTGTGTGTGTGTGTGTGTGTGTATCAGAGCGAGGTCTCGTTGGTGTGTGGACGAGACGTCTCCTCCTCCAGAAGAGCGATTCGCTGTTTCAACATTCGCACCTGCGTCTCGTGTCGCTCCACCATCGACATCATCTGAGACTCCAGCTTCTTCAGCTTGTTCTGATGCTTCTTCTTGGCTTTCTCGTACGCCGCCACCAGATTACTGCACACACACACACACACACACACACACTGCATGAGCGGAGACACTTGTGGAAGTAAAACATGTTTTTGAAACAGAAAAGCTTGTTGAATTGCACTACTTGAAAAACAAATATGCATTGCATTAATAACCCTGCTTGCATTTCTATGGGCTGAAACTCAACATGGTCTATATTTAAGATTCACATCCGGGAACGCAGGAATAGCAGTCGAGAACAGATTCATAATCTCCATCTGGAATGTGAATGCAATGGATGAAAAACTTAAACATAAAAATAAACAAACTGAGGTGCAACAATTACAATAAATAAAAGCTAATTAGAACTATTAAAAAAATTAATAAAAATGACAGAAGTCCATAACATGAAAAATGAAAACTTACTTTTTTTTAAAGAAAACAACTGAAAGAAGCTGAAGTACTAAAATTACTAAAAATAAAATAAAATTAGAGGTAAAAAACTAATAAAAATGAAAAAAGCAACAACAACAAAAAATATTACACAAAATCTTAAACGCAAAAAGTTGATGAAAATTACAAATGAAGTTGAAGTACTAAAATCACTAAAACTAAAATAAAAACAGAGAAAAATAAAAAAAGTAAAAAAACTTATAAAAATGACAAAAAGCATATAAAATAAAATATAAAAATAGATTAAAAACAAACATTGCTTTGGCAACAAACTGAAGTATGAAACTTACAATAAATAAAAGCTAATTAGAACTATTAAAAAATGAATAAAAATGACAAAAGTCCATAAAATGAAAAAACTTAAACAATGAAATGTAAAAGAAAATTAGAAAAATTGCTGTCAACTAACTTAAGTACTAAAATTACTAAAACTGAAATAAAATTTGAGATAAATAGAAATATTTAAAAACTAATAAAGTGACAAAAGCACAGAACAAAAAACATTTTTTTTTAAAGTTGATGAAAATTAGAAATGAAGTTTAAGTATTAAAATGACTAAAACTAAAATAAAAACAGAGATAAATAAAAACAAAAAAAACGAAAGAAAATGACAAAAAGCACATAAAATAAAATATGAAAATTAGATGATAAACTTAAAAAAATGTTTAAATGAGAAACACTGATTTGCAACTAACTGAGGTACAAAAATTACAATAACTAAAACTTAAATATGAACTATTAAAAAAATTAATCAAAATGACAAGTCCATAAAATGAAAAAATAAAAAACTTAAAACTTACGTAAAAGAAAATGAGAAAAACTCCTGTCAACTAACTGAAATGAGCTGAAGTACTAAAATTGCTAAGACTGAAATAAAATTTGAGATAAATAGAAATATTTAAAAACTAATAAAAATGACGAAAGCACAGAACAAAAAAACTAATATTAGACAAAATCTTAAACGTAAAAAAGTTGATGAAAATGAGAAATTAAGTGTTTAAATCACTAAAACTTAAAATCACAACCAATTAAAGCTAAATGGAGCTATTAATAAAGAATAAAAATGACAAAAGCACATAGAATAAAATATATAAAAAAATATTATAAAAAAACTCACATGAAAATGAGAAGTTGAAGTACTAAAATTATTAAAACTGAAATAATAAATCAAAACTAAATAGAAAGATAAAAAACCTAATAAAAATTACAAAAGCACAGAACAAAAAAACAAAGCAAATGTTGGAAAATATCTTAAACGTAAAAAAGTTGATGAAAAGTTGAAGAACTAAAATTACTAAAACTAAAATGAAAACAGATAAATAAAAACTGATGAAAATGACAAAAAAAAAAAAAAAAAATTAGATGAAAATGAAATGAAGGGTTAACCCTAAATGAAATTTTGAAATGAAGTTGAAGAACTAAAAATCACTAAAAATAAAAATAAAAATCACAATAAATTAAAGCAAAATAGAACAATTAAAAAAGAATAAAAACAACAAAAAAGCACATAGAATAAAATATAAATATTAGACAAAAAAAATTTAAAATCAAATGAAAATGAGAAACTCTGCCTTGGTAGTTGAAGTACTAAAATTATTAAAACTGAAAAAATAAATCAAAGCTAAATAGAAATATAAAAAAAGATTAAAAATGACAAAGCACTTAAGAAAATAAAACAAAGATTTTTATAAAATTACACTAAAGTACTAAAATGACAAACTAAAATAGAAATAAATTAAAGCTAAATAAAAATATGAAAAAATTGCTACAACAAACTAAAAATATAAAAATCAGAGATTTAAGATTTAAAATCTTAACACATATTATAATGGTATAAAGACAACACGAACACGCAGTGAGTGTGTTCAGGCAGCAGGGGGCGTGTGATGATGATGATGATGATGATGATGATGAACATCTGGACTGGATTCTTCAGGAGTGTTTGATCAGGGTTGGAACTTAATAAAGAAACTCAGGACCGGATTTGAGGAACGCTGATCTACAGCTTCTGAATCCTGTCATCACTAATCATTATTACAATCAAATGAGTTTGTGTGTGTGTAAGTGTGTGTGAGCGTGTGTGAGTGAGTGTGTCATACCTGTTTGCTCGTTTAAGGTCGTTAACGAACTCCGCTGACTGCTGATGCCGGACTTCACTGCTCTTAGTGAGTCGCTCTAGCGCAGAGACCAACTCCTGAACACGAGCCTTCAGCTTCTTCTCTCTGTAACACACACACACACACACACACACACACACACATCAACATGACGAGCTGCAGTTCTTGATTTTGATCACTAATGAACACCAGCGCTGTTATTGTACTAAACTATTAAAATGGTCTTAACTGAAATAAAATATAAATATTATACGTAAAACTTGCAGTGGCAACTTACAAAAATAAAGTACTAAATAAATTACTAAAATTACTAAAACTGAAATAAATAAATTAAAAGTTTGAAAATAAAAATTAAATTAAAGCTAGAAAAAGGAAATATTAAAAAATACTAAAAAATACAAAATAATAAAATAGACCCTTGTACACACACACAAAGAAACTTAGAAAATATATATATTTTTTAGTTTATTTTATTAATTTGATCCACCTTCAGTTCTTTTGCTGAAAAATCTTTACTGATTTTTATCAAGTAAACACAAAAACTTAAATATTGTCAGTAATATTTCAACATGAACACTTACCGTACTCAACGTTTACTTGATTATCCAGACATCTTTTTTTTTAATATCACGAGTATCAAATATGATCATCAGGCTTTTGAGAAAGGTTTATCTGATCATCTCTCAATCATCATTAAATTGCATTGCATCATATGTTTTAGACATATTATTGGCAGATATTGATATTTATATGCATTTTATGTCATTATCTGCTGTACTGTTATAAAGATCTCATTGATTTACATTACAAGCATCAGAATTTCATCTGACTTTTTGTCATATTAATATCAGCATCTGCAGCAAATGGCATATTTTTGCTCAGTTTGAGTCTCTGAAATAAAATAAAATTGAGCTGTTTTTCCTCCATATTCTCATTATTTCATACTATATATATGCCATAAAAGTCTGATGGATCAAATATGATACTCAAAAAAAGAAAAAGAAAGAAAACTCTTTTCTTTTTTAAATCATTTTGAATATTTGAACATTTTGAGTGCTGACCTCCTGAGGGCGCCGGTGAGCTCCGCTGCGAGATCACTGTCACTCAAACTCCTCAGATCACACAGACTGATCGCTGGAGAATCTCCCGAGTCCTGCACGCACACACACACACACACACACACACACACACACACACACACACACACACACACACACACACACACACACACACACACACACACTCTTAATGTTTCTTTCAGGGCTTTTAGAGCTTAAAACTTCCTCTCCAATCTCCATATCCAAATATGAATTATTTAAACTAAACAGTTCAATCAGAACTCAGCATGTTGATGACATCACAATATTTATGACGGACAGTTTCATAGCAATCAAGTTTAATGCAAAATATTATTTGCATATTTAACAATTAGTGGACAAACAAGAACAGACAAAATTGCTTATGTTGCTCTTTTGAAAGTTGCTTTATACATTGCATTCAAGGTTTAGATATTTGACAATTATAATGCATAAACGTAAAACGCAAACCTTGAATGTTGCGCAACGTAAGGATAAAAGTGTCAGATAAATACATGAATGTAAATGCAACTATCGTAATAATAATCGAAACACAACTGAATCATCAGTACAGTAGAGCTCCGGCTTCATGAGGCATTCTGGAGACATCGTGTGTGAGACAGACACTCTGCAGCACAGGTGAGATCACACACAGATAGTTGTGTTGACACTGATTGTGTAGTTGTTGTGTACCTTGGCGCTCGTGTGTTCTCCTCCAGCGCTGGAGTTGAGTGATCGGCGTCTCTGTTCCTGATGCTCCTCCACCTCAGACTTCAGGAGCTCGATGTGCACCAGATACGCCTGTTCCTGAGCCTCACGCGTGCTCAACTTCAGCTCCAGAGCCTTCTTCTCCTTCTCCAGCAGATACAGATGAGCCTTGAGCTCCGCCATCTCCTCCTGCGCACACACACGCACACACAGCTTTTAGAAGCTTTTATAGAATAAAAAAAAAACAATCAAAATAAAACAGTACTAAATATGTAATCTGAAAATATGAATATTATTTTTCAACAAAAGTTAAATAATTTTTAAATAATCAAAATAAAACACTTACTAAAAGTATGAAATGTATGAAAATATGAATTATATTTGTAATAAAGGTAAAATAAATAAGTAAAAAAAATTAACATTTATTAAAAATATCAAAAATTATGAAAACATGAAAAATACAAATATTGTTTAAAGGCCATGTTGCAGGTTAACCACCACTGTTGATCAATGGGTACATTAATCACTCAAGATATGTATACCATTTTTAAAATGTCTCAAAAATGGTCTTAAAGACCAGTGTTTTACATTTTTTGGTATGAACGGTTTTTTTACGCAATTCGGTGATGACGTCACGTTGGGGAGAAGCAGAGGAAAGGTAGCCTCAGCCAATACAGTTTGTATTAGAACTGTGGCGACTGACTGGGAAAAATGAGTGAAAAATCAACGTTTTCTTTATATCTAGTGGCAGTGATCATGACATTAGTTCAGATAAGTACCAGTAAACTTTGTCTTCATCTAGAAATAGAAGGCATCATGCTAGCTATGGGCTAATTTGCCAGTCCCACCTGTTATCCACCCCCTCCAGATAATCCCTAATTAAGTCTTTCCCCCAACGTTGTAAACACATTAATGATTAGTTATCCCACGTTTTGATGGTAGCCTACTAGCTCCAGTAACAGCATCATTGCCAAGTGTTTCTAAGCGTTTACCTCTTCCTCCGGTGAAAATGTTGCAAACACAGCCGCCACGTGTCTGTCGCTGTTTGGCAGGTGCTTGTGTGGGCGCCGGCGGTGCCGTCCCATGGAAACTGCGTTGGAAAGCTTGTTGTCGGTACACGATCCGTTCCACCTGCACGATCCGTTTCACGCATGCGCGTAATTACGTACGTTAAATAACAAACGGGTTCTTATGGACGTATTTTGTTATTCTGTGCCGTGATGAAGACAGAAATATTATGTCGGTGCCTGTAACAGTTATACACTGCTGTCACGTTATTTGAGCTGTTTCTGGATGAAGGCAGACTGCTGACAGTGAGTCATGTTGACAGAGTTCAGGGAAAACTTCCTAATGTCAAGTTTAAAATGAATACGCGCTTAAGGTGCGTTACAAACACACGCGCACTTCAGTTAGTGCGATTCAAGTGTTTACATGGTTAAAAACGGCGTACGCCACCTGTTTTAATACGATTATAGTTATGAATCTAACTTATATCTTATCTAGAACATCTATCTTATAGTTACTTATGAACCAGCTTAAACAGTTATAGATGACTAGAGATGTGTTGTATAATCTGCGCTATCTGAATACTCTCGTCTACTACTCGTCTCTCTAGTCACTCTCTCAACGCTCTCAAGGCGGGCTTTGGAATATTCTCTCCCCAACGTGACGTAATGGAATGCATTGTGGCGGAAAGGAGAATCGTTGCAAACCGCTGTAAGATAGCCTACTTTTTCGTATTATATTGCGTTTTGTGATACCCAACAACATAAAATACAATGGATAACAGTTTAAATGTTTATTACCAACAAGTAAACTGCACAAATTCGATGAAAAAAAAAACCTGCAACATGGCCTTTAAAAAAAAAAAATTAAAATAAATTTTTTTTAATTGAAAAACACTTAAATAAGAAATGTTATGAAAATATGACAATATGAATTATATTTTAATAGCATAAAATAATATGCCTTCTAAAAATTAAACAAATAAATTAAAACGTAAATAATTTATTTTAAGAACAAATATAAAATATATAAAAAAATAATAAAAAAAAAAGAAATGTGAACATTATATATTTTGTATAACAAAAGTAAATTAAATTATTTTAAAATACAAATAAAACAAAAATACTGAATTCATGAAAATATGAATTACTTTAAAATAGAAATGTACATTTACAAAAATATGAAAAATTAATTAAAATTTAAATGATACAAATGAAACACTTTAATAATATTTGAAATAAATTTAAATTTAAATAAATAAAAATACTTAAAAATATGACACATTATGACATTTTTTTTTTAAAATAACATTAAAATAAGTAAATATATCTAAACATTTATAATGTGAAAACAAATAATAATAATAAAAAAAAACTTTTGTTTTCATTTAACCGACATCAAAGAACAGTGAGCATGAATGTGTCGATGATAGTTTATTAAAATTGATCTGAATAGTTTGGGAATCTCAGACATTAACGCACTGCAACTGTTCTAGATCAATCTCTGATTTATTCCTTCAGTCTTTCACACTGATCTGGTGTAGAAATGTCAGCTGACAGAGCCGTTCGTATCCAAATCATCTCTAAACTGATCTCACGACTCTCACGCGCAGCTACAAATGCCAAAGCTGAAGGTCACGGACAGAAGAAACGAGTCGATGGAGAACGACAGCAGAGTAAACCAGGAAACTGTGAAACGGCTTCATCTGCTGTATAAACATCATCATCATCATCAGACTAAACCTCACACACTTATACATGCAATCCTGAGATTCACTTTGTTTTTGTGCATCATTATTAATAAGCACATATATCCATATCCACGTGAATCCGTCACTTTGTGAGTTGATGAACCGCTAATAATTATTTAATTATTATTTTAATAAAAAAGTTAAACTTAAACTTAAAAAAAAGAGTAAAATATGAAAAATATTAATATTTTTTTACAAAAGTAAAATAATTTAAAAATAATCAAAACAAAACACTAAGAGTATGAAATGTGAAAATATGAATTATATTTTTAATATAATTCATTCAATTATTTATTAGTAAAATAAATGAATTTAAAATAATAAAAATACAAATAAAAAATAGACTGTCAAATATAAATTATATTTTAATAGAATTAGAATAATACGCTTACTAAAAATTAAACAAATGAATTTTATGAATTTAAAAATTTTAAGAACAAATATAAAAAAACAAAATAAAATACTTTTTAAAAACATTTTGTATAAAAGTAAGTAAAATAATTTTAAAATAATCAAAATAAAACCATAAAAATGATAAATTTATGAAAATATAAAAAAAATATGAGTTGTATTTTCAAGTAAAATCAATGATTTTAACATAATAAAAAATAAAACATTTACAAAAATATGAAAAATTAATTGAATGAAAATAAAATTAAAATCATGTGAAAAGAAATACTGTTAGAGTGCGGTGTGGATTGTTTCTCTGGTACCTTCATCTCCACGGGCTCCTGTATTATAAATGTAATGCTCATGCAAGTAAAATAAATACATTTAAAGTAATAAAAATGAAAAAATTACAAAAAATATGAATTTTTCATTAAAATTATGAATTTTTTTAATAAAAAAAAATACATTAAATAAATTTTAAAACACTAAAATATAAGAAATGTTATAAAAATGCAAATATGAATTATATTTTAATAGCATACAAATATTAAAATAATATGCTTACTAAAAATTAAACAAATCAATTAAAATGAAAATAAATAATTTTAAGAACAAATATAAAACAAAAATATATATTTTGTATATTAAAGTATTTTTAAATAATCAAAATAAAACAATAAAAATACAAAATTTCTGAAAAATATGAGTTGTATTTTTAAGTAAAATCAACAATTTAAAAATAATAAAAAATACACAAAAATATGAAGAATGATGTGTGTGTGTGTGTGTGTGCGCGAGTCACCTTCATGGCCATGAGCTCCTGCATGAGCACGGCGTTCTCCAGGTCAAGTCTGTGCGAGTCTCCTCTGGGCTTGAGCTCGACGAGCGGGTCGATGTACACACTCTCCAGATCCAGCATGGTGAGTTTCACAGCGGCGCGATCGTTCTTCAGATGCTGCACGTAATCCTTCAGACGCTGCTCGTCTTCCTTAGAGAAATCAGTGTCACAGCTGCTGGCCGTCGAGCTGGTGGTGCTGCACACACACACACACACGCAATTTTTACATGTTCAAAAAAACTTCAAAAATGATTTATAAGCTGTTTTCCTCATACGGACAAAAAATGTCCACAAAAGGACAAGGATTTCAGCTATTGCCTACTTTGTGGGACATTTTGTCACACACACACACTGGGTTTCCATGTTTATGGGGATTTTTCATAGACATTATGATTTTTATACTGTACAAACTGTATATTCTATCCTTTAACCCTTCCTACTGTAACAGAAAACTTAGTTTTTTTTACATTTTCAGAAAACAGCATGGGGACCAAAAAGCATATCAGATATTGCCTACTTTATGGGACATTTTACAAACTCACTCACTACACACTCACTTACACACACACACACACACACACACACACACACACACACACACACACACACACACAGAGAGTGTGTTTCTGATCCGTATGTTTTTCCGGAGGCTGTGTGTGTGTGTGTGTGTGTGTGTCTGATCCGATGTTTCTCCTTCATCATCTTCTTCTTCTGTTGTCCTGCAGGGAACGGATGGGATTTCAGACTCGCTGCAGCTTCTCCAATAATAACCACACATTGATTTTTCCCCTTTATCCTGCATTCAGTTCTTCATCCAGAGCGTCTCTGATCTGGATCTGCTGTGTTTTCTGCCAAACACCAGTCCAGTTAAACCAGCTGACACTGAGTGTTGAGGATTATGATAACACTGTTTTCAGGTTTCGTTGTTTTATCGCAGTAATATTGTCTTGTTTCGATGATTATGAATATCTGTTGTGTTCTGATTGAGATCCATGAGCACCGCGAACACACACACACACACACACACACACACACACACACACACACACACACACACACACACACACACACCTGGTGTGGCTGTTGGACGAGAGACTCTCCCAGGGTTGAACACACGATCCGCTCACCGCGAACACACACCCGTCCAGGCGCGCCAGCAGGTCTTTCGCCGCGTTCTCCGCCGTCTTTCTGCAGTCGTGAGTTTTCTTCAGGATCTGAGTGATGCTCTCTTCACCCGCCAGCTCTCCTGCGTCACACACACACGAAAACACTGAACACAATCATGTACTAATGACTCATCATCAGTTAATGAAGCGTCCGAGAACGAGGATTTTAAATGACGCTGAGGAGGAAGTCAAGTTAGATTTATTTCTACAGGAATTGTTATATTGATTACATTTATTAACCCTTTGGGGTCGACGACTGCGCCAGCGTGCTTTGCTGGATTTTTTTTCACATAGCAGCAAAATTGAACTTAAAATACATCATTTGTGGTCATGTGTGTGTGTGTGTGTGTGTGTGTGTGTGAGAGAGAGAGAGAGAGTGAGTGTGTGTGTGTGTGTGTGTGTGTGAGAGAGAGAGAGTGTGTGTTTGAGAGTGTGTGAGTGTGTGTTTGTCTGTGAGTGAGTGTGTGTATGAGTGTGTGTTTACATAAAGTGTCTATTTTTATGTGTCCACGTACAAGCAAAACCAAACTTGTGCTTTTGTAAAAATAAAGAAAGAAAATGATTTGATTTGCTTTCTGCCGTCTCGGTCTCTGTGAACTGTTTTCTGGAGCGCGTCACAAAAATTAAACTAAGCTCAGCGAAAACGTATAGAAGTCACAAAATTATGGAAGAATAAATTTAATTTTCCAGTTCTATTTATTCTTCCATAATTTTGTGACTTCTATGGAAATTTCCACTATTCACTCCTGTCTTCCTTTGATTAGTAAGTGTGTGTGTGAAAGTGTGTGTGAGTGTGTGTGTGTTCTCTTACCCACAGCACTGACTCCAGCGGCTCTGAACTGACCCAAAACCAGACCCTGTTCACTCTCAGCCAGCGCCAGCAGCAGCTCGTACGCCTCGATACACTGCTCGCTGTAACACACACACACGGTCATGAAAACACACACCTGCAGGAATGTGGAGGCCACCGCAGATCCTTCATCAGGTCCTGAAACGCTGTGGAAAATATTTAACGGGAGACAAAAGCAACAAACAGGCCCAGACGTGAAGCTCCGCTGGAATGCGTTTGTTTCCTCGGCCTCAGATTATAATCCAACCAAATAAACCAGAACTAACCCACACACCTGGGTGAAACAGTTCACCTGAGTTTGACTGTGTGAAGTCACTGACTTTTAAATTATATTAAGGTATTTACTAAAGAAGTCAAATAACTGTTTTCCAGTCACCGCTATATAGAGATTGAGCAGTTTCACGCTGACTTTCCCTGCAGTTATTTCTCTGCTTTTGTAAATACTGTCGTAAGAGAAGCAGTGAAATGCATCCATGATCACATGACCGTGTTTTATGGCGTTGATCTGCTCAAGTGTGTGTGTGTTCTGAGAGCCGTCAGCGTGATTAATCGTGGTGTTTAATGCTCTCGGCGCCGTCTCCGTCTTTACGAGGGTTTGAATGTAATGACAGTCAGTCTCAGCGCTCAGATGACATCACCATCACTGGGGACGAAACTCAATCAAACCCTCGACCTTCTGCTGCAAAACCCAGACACACATCTGATCCAACACACACCTGATACTAGAGCTTCTGATCCAACACACCCAATACTAGAGCTTCCGATCCAACACACCCAATACTAGAGCTTCCGTTCCAACACACCCAATACTAGAGCTTCCGTTCCAACACACCCAATACTAGAGCTTCCGTTCCAACACACCCAATACTAGAGCTTCTGTTCCAACACACACCCAATACTAGAGCTTCTGTTCCAACACACACTCAATACTAGAGCTTCTGTTCCAACACACCCAATACTAGAGCTTCTGATCCAACACACCCAATACTAGAGCTTCTGATCCAACACACCCAATACTAGAGCTTCTGTTCCAACACACACTCAATACTAGAGCTTCTGTTCCAACACACCCAATACTAGAGCTTCTGTTCCAACACACACTCAATACTAGAGCTTCTGTTCCAACACACCCAATACTAGAGCTTCTGTTCCAACACACCCAATACTAGAGCTTCTGATCCAACACACCCAATACTAGAGCTTCCATTCCAACACACCCAATACTAGAGCTTCTGATCCAACACACCCAATACTAGAGCTTCCGTTCCAACACACCCAATACTAGAGCTTCCGTTCCAACACACACTCAATACTAGAGCTTCTGTTCCAACACACCCAATACTAGAGCTTCTGATCCAACACACCCAATACTAGAGCTTCTGTTCCAACACACCCAATACTAGAGCTTCCGATCCAACACACCCAATACTAGAGCTTCTGTTCCAACACACACCCAATACTAGAGCTTCCGTTCCAACACACCCAATACTAGAGCTTCCGATCCAACACACCCAATACTAGAGCTTCTGTTCCAACACACACTCAATACTAGAGCTTCTGTTCCAACACACACTCAATACTAGAGCTTCTGTTCCAACACACACTCAATACTAGAGCTTCTGTTCCAACACACACTCAATACTAGAGCTTCCGATCCAACACACCCAATACTAGAGCTTCTGTTCCAACACACACTCAATACTAGAGCTTCTGTTCCAACACACACTCAATACTAGAGCTTCTGTTCCAACACACCCAATACTAGAGCTTCCGTTCCAACACACACCTGATACTAGAGCTTCCGATCCAGCACACCCAATACTAGAGCTTCTGTTCCAACACACCCAATACTAGAGCTTCTGTTCCAACACACCCAATACTAGAGCTTCTGTTCCAACACACCCAATACTAGAGCTTCCGTTCCAACACACACCTGATACTAGAGCTTCCGATCCAGCACACCCAATACTAGAGCTTCTGTTCCAACACACCCAATACTAGAGCTTCTGTTCCAACACACCCAATACTAGAGCTTCTGTTCCAACACACACCTGATACTAGAGCTTCTGATCCAGCACACCCAATACTAGAGCTTCTGTTCCAACACACCCAATACTAGAGCTTCTGTTCCAACACACTCAATACTAGAGCTTCCGTTCCAACACACACCCAATACTAGAGCTTCCGTTCCAACACACCCAATACTAGAGCTTCTGTTCCAACACACCCAATACTAGAGCTTCCGATCCAACACACCCAATACTAGAGCTTCTGTTCCAACACACCCAATACTAGAGCTTCTGTTCCAACACACTCAATACTAGAGCTTCCGTTCCAACACACACCCAATACTAGAGCTTCCGTTCCAACACACCCAATACTAGAGCTTCTGTTCCAACACACCCAATACTAGAGCTTCCGATCCAACACACCCAATACTAGAGCTTCTGTTCCAACACACACTCAATACTAGAGCTTCTGTTCCAACACACACTCAATACTAGAGCTTCCGTTCCAACACACACCTGATACTAGAGCTTCCGATCCAGCACACCCAATACTAGAGCTTCTGTTCCAACACACCCAATACTAGAGCTTCTGTTCCAACACACCCAATACTAGAGCTTCTGTTCCAACACACCCAATACTAGAGCTTCTGTTCCAACACACCCAATACTAGAGCTTCTGTCCAACACACCCAATACTAGAGCTTCCGTTCCAACACACACCTGATACTAGAGCTTCCGATCCAGCACACCCAATACTAGAGCTTCTGTTCCAACACACCCAATACTAGAGCTTCTGTTCCAACACACTCAATACTAGAGCTTCCGTTCCAACACACACCCAATACTAGAGCTTCCGTTCCAACACACCCAATACTAGAGCTTCTGTTCCAACACACCCAATACTAGAGCTTCCGATCCAACACACCCAATACTAGAGCTTCTGTTCCAACACACACTCAATACTAGAGCTTCTGTTCCAACACACCCAATACTAGAGCTTCTGTTCCAACACACACCTGATACTAGAGCTTCTGATCCAGCACACCCAATACTAGAGCTTCTGTTCCAACACACCCAATACTAGAGCTTCTGTTCCAACACACTCAATACTAGAGCTTCCGTTCCAACACACACCCAATACTAGAGCTTCCGTTCCAACACACCCAATACTAGAGCTTCTGTTCCAACACACCTGATACTAGAGCTTCTGTTCCAACACACACCCAATACTAGAGCTTCTGTTCCAACACACCTGATACTAGAGCTTCTGTTCCAACACACACAATACTAGAGCTTCTGATCCAGCACACCCAATACTAGAGCTTCTGTTCCAACACACTCAATACTAGAGCTTCTGTTCCAACACACCTGATACTAGAGCTTCTGTTCCAACACACACCCAATACTAGAGCTTCTGTTCCAACACACCTGATACTAGAGCTTCTGTTCCAGCACACCCAATACTAGAGCTTCTGTTCCAACACACTCAATACTAGAGCTTCTGTTCCAACACACCCAATACTAGAGCTTCTGATCCAGCACACCCAATACTAGAGCTTCTGTTCCAACACACTCAATACTAGAGCTTCTGTTCCAACACACCCAATACTAGAGCTTCTGTTCCAACACACACTCAATACTAGAGCTTCCGATCCAACACACCCAATACTAGAGCTTCTGTTCCAACACACACTCAATACTAGAGCTTCTGTTCCAACACACACTCAATACTAGAGCTTCTGTTCCAACACACCCAATACTAGAGCTTCTGTTCCAACACACCCAATACTAGAGCTTCCGTTCCAACACACCCAATACTAGAGCTTCTGATCCAACACACCCAATACTAGAGCTTCTGTTCCAACACACACCTGATACTAGAGCTTCTGATCCAGCACACCCAATACTAGAGCTTCTGTTCCAACACACCCAATACTAGAGCTTCCGTTCCAACACACTCAATACTAGAGCTTCTGTTCCAACACACACCTGATACTAGAGCTTCTGATCCAACACACCCAATACTAGAGCTTCCGTTCCAACACACCCAATACTAGAGCTTCTGTTCCAACACACCCAATACTAGAGCTTCTCCAACACACCCAATACTAGAGCTTCTGTTCCAACACACCCAATACTAGAGCTTCTGATCCAACACACCCAATACTAGAGCTTCCGTTCCAACACACCCAATACTAGAGCTTCTGTTCCAACACACCCAATACTAGAGCTTCTCCAACACACCCAATACTAGAGCTTCCGTTCCAACACACCCAATACTAGAGCTTCTGCCATCAATCACCACTGCAAATACCCTAATAATGTTTTCAGAAAATATTCTGTATGTAAACTATATTTACAGTATCGTAGTGTGTGTGAGAGTGGGAGTGTGTGTGTGTGTGTGTGTGTGTGTGTGTGTGTGTGTTTGTACCTGTACTGCAGGGCCAGTCTGAGCGCGGTGGCGTTGGACTCATATTTGCCCACCAGCATACTCATGCGCTCCGCGTTACTCTTACACTCCTCTAGTGTGATGGTCAACAGGTCATTCTGAGACTTCAGGTGCTCGATGCGACTGAGACACACAAACATTGAGAAACACATTCCAATGTGAAAATCGATTCCAATTCTGGAATCGAATACTTGATCCCAAACACTGATACACATGAGAACAGAAAACAGAGTCGTCTCGCGCTTGAATTGTTTGAAGTCATACTGAAATGCTCACAAAAGAATTGATAAGAGGAACTGAAAGTTTACATTTATAACAAGTATCGGATATCAGTTCAACATCTGCAGATCTCATCTAACCGCAGCTCTTGCTTGAGCTTCTACAGGTTGTGTGTGTTTCCTCTGACCTGTTGAGTCTCTCCGTCTCCACTTCGAACTCTCGGATCTTACTCTCGGAGATGGCGGATCCGTGCGAGTACAGCGTCTGGAAGATCTCCTGGATGTTGGAGCAATCCTGAAGGGAATGAGCCAAATGTTCTGCCACATTACTGGAGACCTGCAGAGAGACAGAGAAATAACACACAGATCAACACTGGTGTTACGCTCCATCTAGCTCTTCAGCACCGCACTGAAATTCATTTGCTGCATTCTATTCGTCTTCCCTTAGATGACTGATCTGAGAGTTACATTGTAACATTCAAAATGTAACCAACGGTGATGACATCATCATTGCTGCATGTGAAGTGTGTGTCAGATTATGTGCTAATTCTCATATAAAATAATACAATACAGTCTATCACTACTATACTCTTGATCAAGACACTTCACCTAAACAAAATAAAAACATTTAAAAATAAACTAAATCAAATATCTACACAGTCACACACTTCACCTTCAAGATTAAAGTCAGAAATTCTCCCACTGATTGTAACATTCAAATGTAGCCAACGGTGATGACATCATCACAACGGAATAACAGCGACTGCTCTTCGTTCCCGCCTTATCTGGACGCTGAATTACACACAAAAAAATGATATCTATCCATCAGCTTCAAGATGGTGTCGCATTGTGTGTCGTTTCTCTGATGCAGAATCTACACTGATATCATATCATCATCATCAGAACATCATCATCAGAACATCAGCTGAATAAAGTCTGAGCGTGTTCGGCTGTTGGATGATCACGCTGTTTTTGGCAAGTGTGCAAGAACAGAATAATGGAAACGCTTTGGCTCTGATTATTAACAGTAGAGCCAGAGAGAGAGAGAGAGAGAAGAGGAGAAGGTGACCTGTCTGTCTGTCTCTCTCTCTCCCTCTCTCCCCCCTCTCTCTCTCTCTCTCTCTCTCTCACCCTCTCTCTCTCTCTCTCTCTCCCTCTCTCTCTCCCCCTCTCTCTTCTCTCTCTCCCCCTCTCTCTTCTCTCTCTCTCTCTCTCTCACCCTCTCTCTCTCTCTCTCCCTCTCTCTCTCCCCCTCTCTCTCTTCTCTCTCTCCCCCTCTCTCTTCTCTCTCTCCCCCTCTCTCTCTCTCTCACTCACCCCGATGCTGCTGATCTCAGAGCCCAGGATGGATCTCTCCGCTGGTAGTGATTCTGATCGAGTCTTAGAAAGCTTCACTCGCTCCGCCACCTGCAACAAACAAACACATTCAAACACACTTAAATTATTAAAATCAACGTTCTGCCATAATTTACCTGTCATTTCATATCATTCTAAACCTGTATTACTACTTTTACAGGCATGTGTCACAAACTATTTAGGTGTGTAGAAACTATTCTTTTAACTATCTGGGCTGGTAACTAAAATGTGTATGGTAAAAAAAGTATTAATTAAAGCTGCAGTCTGTAGTTTTTCCTCTTTGTCGCCATCTCTGTTAGAAATCTGCAATTGCAGTTATTCGCATAATTGTCAACTTTACGTGGGTTGTGTCTCGGCTCGGCTCGGCTCGGCACGGCTCGGCACAGCGCGGTGGAATCCGATGTTTTGAGGAGAATGTGCGGCTGTCAGTCGGTGTGGATCCTGGCGTTCGCAATCACAGATTATACTTTATGGAAATATGAACAACATAAGAGTTTTCACCGGGAAACGTCGTCTGAACAAGTAACATCCACTTTTGTTCTGACCAACTAAGGAATAAAAAGCACTGCAGTAAATCACGCTGATTAAATCTAACGATCGCTTATATCACGTCAAACAGCGCAAATTATACTTTGTTCTCAGATTGTTAATGTTAACAACATCAGCATTGAGTGACATTTAATGCCCTTCCGATATCATCCTTGTGTCCGCATGGGCCGGTGTCAGTCTCTTTCTATCTGTAGCCGCTCCGAAGTCCGAAGTCTTCTGCGTTTTACAGCGGGTGAATCTCCAGCTGGTGATTGTCGTTTGAACCTTTCTGGATCCGCCATCAAATTGCATAGTTTAATTATATCAAGTGCTGTGAGAAAAGGCTATAAATCTCCAGCATCCTCACACTCATCGCCGACTAGCCCAGACTCTTCTTCATGTGGACAGATGTGACGGAATGACGCAATTCCCTCTTTCCCGCAGAAATCCACCAGTACCACTGGAGTTAAACACATTATTACAAGCTCCCCGTTCTGAAGCGACGGCAAGCAGAGAGTTCTGAACACTGGCTGGTCATGTACTTGCTCAAATTTATTTTGGATAATTTTTAACCCAAAAAAGTTACGGACTGCAGCTTTAAATAAAATAATACGATCAAATCTACCATCACTGTTATGCTCTTGATCAAGATGCTTAACCTAAATTAAAAAAAATGACAAAAATAAAATAAAATTCAAAATTAAATAAATATGTTAAACAATAAGCTAAAATCTGCAGTGGCTGTCATGCTCTGGATGAAGACTGCAGTGTTTACTCTGGCGACGGGGATGTCGTTGCTGCTGCTGCTGGTGCTGAGCTCTCCTGTGCTGGGGTTGATGGGACGTCCCGCTGGGGTCAGGCGCCCGGGACTGCACACACCGCTGGGCTGAGCGCTCTGGACACGCGTCTGCAGCTCTCGGACCTTCAGGGACACACAACATCGGTATTAGGAATTTTTAAGGCCAGACACGTAATTTGTAAAGAAGGACTACACGTCTGCGCACGGGACGGTGGATGGTGTGTGTTAGCGGCGTCTAAGTTAATAACTAATGATCTTTACAACGGAAGTGAATCAATCTAAACTAACTTTATCTGGACAATAACTTTATTCTAGATCTGCTGTAAAACACTCTCTGTTACTGTAATCTCCTGTTATCACTGTAAAGCTGCTGTGAAACGGTCCGTATTGTTAAAGCGCTGTATAAATGAAGGAGACTGGACTGGGAGACAGAGAGATGAAGGAGACTGGACTGGGAGACAGAGAGATGAAGGAGACTGGACTGGGAGACAGAGAGATGAAGGAGACTGGACTGGGAGACAGAGAGATGAAGGAGACTGGACTGGGAGACAGAGAGATGTCCAACACTGAGTTCAGGGAGAAGCTCTTCTGCTAAATCTAGATCTGCAGATCGGGTTAGCATCCGTATTCATGTGGCTTTAGTCCAGTCTCTATTAGAGGCAGCAGAAGCCCAGATGATCACAGAGAGTGTGTGTGTGTGTGTGTGTGTGTGTGTGTGTGTGTGTGTGTGTGTGTGTTAGAGAGAGAGAGAGTGTGTGTGAGGGTGTGTGTTAGAGAGAGAGACAGAGAGAGTGTGTGTGTGTGAGTGAGTGTGTTAGAGAGAGACAGAGAGAGTGTGTGTGTGTGTGTGTGTGTGTGTGTGAGTGTTAGAGAGAGAGAGAGAGAGTG
>JAJAQA010000007.1:47928156-47958156 GCA_021464565.1 Rutilus rutilus
CTTTAAGGCTTAATATAATTTAAACGGATGAGTTATAAAAAAAAATAATCACCCGCCTCACAGTCGTCATGAAGGGCAAAATCAGCTATATAGACCAAAACCACTTTTTGCACCAGACTGTAAACATGTTTTTTTCTGCTGTAAAGTTGGGCATTTTAACATGGAGGTCTATGGGACTGAGTCTCTTCTGCAGCCGGCCTTTAGTGGCCAGTCCATGAACTGCAGTTTAAGTCACTTCAGTGTTGGATTCAGAGAGAGACTTGGTTTCACCTTAGGCAATATATCGTGATATATATTGTTATGGTGATATGAGATTTTGGTCATTTCGCCCATCCCTAAAACGTCCTGTTGCTTCTACATGTTGTCACTTCTTGAGTCTCTCCATCTTTGTCCGACTCTGGTTTGAACATAAAAGGCCAATTTTTTTTTTGAAATGTTCAGTGTGTGTGTGTGTGTGGTAATCGAAGCTGCTAACACACACACACACACACACACACACACACACACACACACAAGCTTTTGAAGCTCTGCCCCGTGTGCCGGGAGCAGCAGCTCATTTGCATTTAAAGGGACACACACAAACTGTGTGTTTTTGCTCACCCTCAAAAAGTGACAATTTTAACATGCTATAAACAAAATTATGTGGGGTATTTTGAGCTAAAACTTCACACACACACTCTGGGGACATCAGAGACTTATTTTCCACTTGTGAAAAGGGCATTATAGGACACCTTTAACATGGGGGTCTATGGGATTGAGTCTCTTCTGTACCTTGATGGCGAGATCACAGTGTTCGCTGGCGGTGGTCAGCTGTTCGATGTGCCGGTCCACCTCGGCCACAGACAGGCTACACGTGCTCTTCTTACGGCCACACAACACACTCTCCAGACCCGTCAGAACCCGCTGGAGCTCAGAGTTCAGGTCACTGCAGTTATCTGTCCAAACACACACATTCAGAACATCAGTGGTGCAACGGATCACAAAACTCACGCTTTCGGATCATTTAAGGTTTTTGAGCCACGGATCGGATACATTTTCGGATCAGCAAAAAATTGTATAAATAAAAATAATTATATATTGGGGGGGGGGGGGGGGGGGGGTGTTTCCTTTTACTTCGTGCTTCGAAACCGCATCAAAAACTACTAGCCTAATCGATCAAGTTCAAACATTATAAAAAACATGTGGACAGTCAGTCATAAAATAAGAACAAATACACAAATTACAAGCAGAGATGAATACTAAATAACAAATTTACAAAGTCTAACAGTAGCGTTCAGGTAGGCCTACAGAAATGAATAATTAGGCATAAATGTAAAATAGCACTATTTGTTCACTGTAGAACTTAAATATAGTTTCATCTTTGTTAAAGCTGTATTTTGTTGTTTTATTAACATTAATAACACGGACAACAGCAGGAATATTAGGCTACTGTCCCTTTAAGACCGAAAAAACGGACAAATATCCAGTTTCTTTCTCAACTGTTCACTGATGCCATGAGAGAATACTTGCAGAGTCTGATTTATTTAATTTTGTGTTTGTGTGTCCGTTCAAGGGCAAGGAAACACAAAAGAGGAATGATAAACTTTCACTCTATGATGGTTCAATTTAGCAGTTAATCCGCGAGTCACACGCGAGCCGAACCACGAGGCGGCAGATCCGTACAGATCCCGATCCACTGAGATCCGCTCCACTTCTACAGAACATTATTGGAGATTTCTTCGTATTTATAACATGAATCTGGTGGATTCTGGTGGATCTGGAACGGTGGATTTGCAGTTTCAATGTGTCAATATGCTGAATTTAGGGGTAAAATCACACCCTATATATTGTATTGTTAATATATTGTATTGACAACTCATCAATTTAATATTTACCATCGTATATTCTGCATAATTGGATGTTTTTAAATAAACACTGACAAAAAACTATACAAGTTTTAGGGCTGGATGATATATATAACACTGATATGAGTGATCACATGGATTCACACCTATATTGTGTTTATATAAAGCGTTCACAGGCAAATGTGCTTTATGTATTTCCCTGGTGTTGAAATCAGGCTCATATAAATGTCAAGAAACGATTCCTGCTGCGTGCCGATATCCCTGATCACTGGATCTGTGGTGAGGTGTAAGAAACACTATATCGAGTCCAACCTTTAGTTTAAACTGATAATCGTTTGTTTTACTCGCATTTTCACAGTTTGCCCTGTTAAATCCAGAATGTTCTGGCGGGAAAGTGACGTCAATGCATTCCCTCTATAAAGCCTTCCTGTAACTCAAACAGTAGATCATGGCGCTCGCAACGCCAATGTCATGGGTTCGATTCCACAGCAAGAGCTGATCAAATGTAAACCCTGAATGCAATGTAAGTCACTCTGGAGGAAAATGTAGAGTAAAATTAAAGAACACTATATGAAAACATTACATTGTCGCACTTTATAATAAGTAGTTAACATGAACTAACCATAAAAACACGTTTAAAGCATTTTTAATCTAAGTTCATGGTAATTTCAACATTTACAAATACAAAATTTAAAATTAAAAGATGTATCTGTTAATATTACTTAATAGACATGAACTAACAATTTCTATTAACTAACATTAGTAAATATTGTAACAAATGAATTTCTCATTGTTAGTTAATGATAGTTACTGAATGAACTAATGGAATTAACGCTTTATCGAATTATGTTATTAACATAATTAATTATCGAATAGATATCGAATAATATCTATCTAACGAATAATATCTATCGAATAGATAACGAATAGATAACGAATTATCTAATTATGTTAATGCTGTGCTGTTTATTTAATGGGTAATGAAATAAACAGCACAGCATTAACATAATTAGATAAGATGACAGCAATAATAAAAACGAACAAAAGTGTTAATAAAGAAAGAAAAACTTGTTTCCTTGTTACACATTACATGTTGTTACTATAATAATAACTATAAATTATGCATAATTACATGTAACAAATCCTATTCATAACACAAATCCTATAGTAAGTACATGTAGTACAGTACTTAAATGTATAATTACACTGAAACAATGACAAAAAAATAAATAAAAATCACTACAATATCTACATTTTTTGCCTTGACAGCAGAAAAATCTGTCAAAAAAATTCAAATAAAATCAAAATTAAAAAGTTTGCTGCTTCTTCTCAGGTGTTTCTCCATTAATCTCAGGTGTTTCTCTATAGAGTTTCAAAGAAATCTCAACAAGTCTCCAACTGATCTCACAAGATCCCAAAGTCTGCAAAGATCTTAATATTTCTCCTCAAATGATCCGAGCTCATCCACATTGTATATCTTTATATACTCTTACTGGACTATTATCATGACTTGTTTTTATTTCTCCTAAATATTTCATTTTAAATGAAATGAAATGAAACGAGCCATACCTGAGAGCTCCATGAAGTCAGCCTATAACCAGCAATATCACTGTGAAACCCTGCTCATCCAACAACAACAACAACAACAACAACAACAAGCAAACGAAATGGAAAAAGCTCATATGAATCAATCCCTGACGTGAGCAGATCATTGATCCGGAGCGATATTAATATTCCGTCGTACATTAGCAATGACACACAAACACACTGGATGATCACAGATCCACTCAAACAGGAGATTCATCACTTTAATGGCATAAACTTTAACTTTGAATGAGGTGAACAACACATCTGAACGCATGAGAACTGCTTAGTTAAAAATAAAACTAATAAAAGAGGGGAGCAACTCCATATTAATGTCTATACGTTTAGGATGCGATGTCTTTAAAGGAGTAGTTCACTTCAGAATTACAATTTCCTGATAATTTACTCTGCCCAACGTCATCCAAGATTTTCATGACTTTCTTTCTACAGTCGAAAAGACATTATGGTTTTTGTAGAGGAAAACATTCCTAATTTTCTCCATATAGTGACTTCAATGGGGTCCAACGGGTTGAAGGTCGTGATAAATCATGCCAAGAAAATGCTAAGAACTCCAACAGTAACCATCTGTGACAACTACCTAGTAACACCATAGCAACCACCCAGAATACCTTAGTAACCGCCTAGCAACACCATAGCAACCACTCAGAACAGCCTAGCAACTGCCTAGCAATGCCCTAGCAACTAGGGGTGGGCGATATAGCCTCAAAATGATATCACGATATTTCAAGAATATTTGCGATAATGATATTTATGACGATATAGAAAAAAAAGTTGACAAATTTTTTTTTATTACATTTATCTCACCTAAATGTTTGCTCACTCGTGTTTTTACAATTGGGTAATTTTGTTTTTAAGATTTTACACAACACAAGGAAGCTTGATTTCAATCTTTGAATTAAATTGAAAAAAGTAGCAAAAAAAATAAATAAAATAATAAAGATACAAATAAAGAGAAAAGTTTTTGGGTAGGTCTAACATTAGTATTCAGAAATGCTACAGAAACTTAATAAGGTAATCAAATGTAAAATAACACTGATAGTCCTGAGTCCTGACTAAATTAAATACATAGGATATTAATTCTGATTCCTTACAATGAAAGCTATCTTTTGTTGTTTTGACTAACTTACAACATTAATGACAGACATATGGCTGCTGTCACTTTTAGAGCTAGTGCCCGGATCCATTACTGTTTTCATGATACTGACTGTCACACTGTCACACGCGTTTTATGCTTATTTCAGACATAACCGACTGTTCATGAATATACTAACCATGACCGGCATTTTGATACAATTTTGCGTGTTTTCCCCCCCGTTAAAGCGATATAATCCGCGAAAAATAACTTTTGTTACTCGCGAGCTGTTTGTGAGACGGCTTTACTGTATGTATGCACGCAGAGTAAACAGAGCGCGCGAGAGTACTGAATAGTTTAAAATCGCAAATGTTTAAACTGATAAGACTTAAAAAGAAGTAAAAATGGTCAGCTTTAGTTACGATGCAAGTAACCGTCATGTCCTGACTGCTAAACACGAGTGTTGTATCGACGCTTGACTTGTGCAGCCCATTTTGAGAGCGAGAGAGAGAAGACGCGGCGCCGCTGAACACTCACCCGGTTGGTAAAATTGCGTCTTGGAGAAAGTTTTTTAATTATTGATTTGATCGTCATTGGAGGCTGACTTGCTGCTCTCGCGCTCAGACAGCTGTTGTTTTTGTGCGTGCTAGGGAACGTAATGTGCCATATGTCATTGCCTTGCTATATCAGTGATATCGCGATATGATGCTTTTTTATCATGTAAAAATTTATACCGGTATTATCGTGGACGGTATGATATGGCACAGCCCTACTAGCAACCACCCAGAACACCTTGGAAACCGCCCAGAACACCATAGCAACAGCCTAGTAGGTCCAAATGTGAGTTTCAGTGCAGCTTCAAAGTCTCGCCACGATCCAGCCGAGGAATAAGAGTCTTATCTAGACAAACCATCCACCATTTTATAACAAAAAGAAACATTTATATACTTTTTTTTCACCCTACCCTACATTTTCCATGTGACCTTTCAACCTGATTACGTAATGTGTGAAGTCGTGGATGTGCAAGACGAGCATTTGTGGTTAAAAAGTATATAATTGTACATATCTAATGTTTCCATCCCCCTTCAGTGCTCACTAAATGTTTGCAGGATGTTAACATATGGATGACCAACAATTGTTTAAAGCTAAATACCAGCAAAACTGAAGCCCTTCTGGTCTGTTTTATCTAGAACGCGATCCTTTAATCTGCTTATTGAAAACTGTCCGGTTAATATTTACACTCAGGTGAAAAGTCTTGGGGCCCTCTCTCGCACCCAGCGCAAGTGACTTTGTACAGCGACGCATGTATCATTCCTATTCTCCACCCGACGCACAGCAGACTTTTCCCTCCACAGACGCTCGTCGGTAAATTAGGGAATGAACTTGCGCTCCCGGGGGCGGTTCAGGGAAAAGAGGAGGCGTGTTCCGGCGCAAACGTTCCCTGGTGCTATTTTGCAGTTTCAGAAAACAATTCCGCCACTGACCAGGAGAAACCTCGTCTAAAGTCAGTGGCGCGTTGCGCATGTTATTCAGATGCTATTTTAAGGGCGCATGCTTGGCCATAATCAATGTAGCGTGTGCACAACGCTTATACACTTTGCTTCTCTCATCTACACAGAAGCAGCAGTTCTCATTTTAAACAAAGACAAAACTGAAGTCATTGCGTTTGGAAACAAAGATGAAGTTCTCAAGGTGAATGCATACCTTCACTCTAGGGGTCAAACAACTAAACATCAAGTCAGGAATCTTGGTGTGTCACTAGAGTCAGACCTCAGTTTCAGTAGTCATGTCAAAGCAATAACTAAATCAGCATACTATCATCTAAAAAATATTGCAAGAATTAGATGCTTTGTTTCCAGACAAGACTTAGAGAAACTTGTGCATGCTTTCATCACCAGCAGGGTGGATTACTGTAATGGACTCCTCACTGGACTTCCCAAAAACACCATGAGACAGTGTCAGCTCATACAGAACACTGAGCAGAACCAGAACATATGAACACCTCACACCAGTCCTCAGGTCTTTACACTGGCTCCCAGTTAGATTTAGGATTGATTTTAAAGTATTATTACTGGTATATAAATCATTCAATGGCCTAGGACCTCAATACACTGCAGATATGCTCACTGAATATAAACCCAACAGATCACTCAGCTCATTAGGATCATATCAGCTAGAAATACCACACTGTAAAAAATTAATCATGAGTCTTGTAATTTTCATTAAAAAAATTGAGGTGATCATTAAAAATATTATGTATATTTCATTAAGAAAATTGTGGTTCAGTGTTTATTAGAAAATATTGAGAACATTTCACTAATAAAACCAAGAGATGCATTTTCCTATTTTTTTTAAGGAAACATACACAATTTTAAGGCTTGAATTGAGGAACTGATAAACCTCATAAAATTAAGGAAAAGGGGCTACCTATTTATTTTAAGAGAATTAGCTCATTTATGCGGTTTTATTTAGAGACGCCATTGTTTGTTCCCAGCATGCTTTGCACATGGCTGGAAATGGAGAGTAAATGTTGAAATTAAGTGTTATTTCATGTGTTTTTGAGTAAAGGGAAACATCTGTTAATGTTTAATGTTCAGGTATGTTTGACATTTGAAAGAGTTTCTATAATGTTAAAGTTTTGATCGTTACCATTGTGCAGAAGAGTAGGGCTTATGGTTAGGTTGTGAATAACTGCATTTTATAAATATTCTGAAGCATATTGTTACATATATGTAGCAATAACTCTGCTAGTGATAGTGCAGTAGCAAGTTTGATTCTGTATTGTCCTAGCAGCATACAGTCTTTTTATAAAACAATATATTTCAAAGTTAAATATAAACAAGTCATATCCATTCACTTGAGAATAAAAAATACTTCAAATAAAAAAGCACATTTCACAAAAAATTTTTTATTCATTATGTCATAGACTAAATAAATTAGGGCATTTTACATGATTTATTCAGGTAGATTTCATGAATGAAATCAAGCTTTAACTACTCAAAAATATTATGTGTAATATTGTTACCATAATTTTTTTAAGTAAATAGCAGTAACATTTTTTACAGTGCAAGGGTTCACTCTAAGCATGGCGAGTCCGCTTTAGCTCTTATGCTGGACCAGCTTCCAGAGGAGATCAGATGTGCTCCTACAGTCACATTCACATCCAGACTCACAACACTTCTGTTTAGCTGTGCATTTACTGAATGAGCACTGTGCCACTGTTCGTCCGACTGTTTGTACTGTACTGTATTTTATTTTTCTAAACTGTTTTAATTATTCTTATTTCTTTTTATTATTTTAATTTCTTCTATGTAAAGCACTTTGAATTGCCATTGTGTATGAAATGTGCTATATAAACAAACTTGCCTTGCCTTGTGTTTCTCCATCCCCAATGTCTCTTCTCTGTGTTTTACGGCCCTGACGAGAACATCGGTCTCCTCGGCTGTGAACCGCTCCTGGCGAATCCGCCGTTATAATAGCAATCCGCCATGGAACAAGCACGCCTGCTCTTAAAGGGAATGTGAGATGACGCTCTGATTGGTTTATTTCACGTTACGCCCAAACCACACCTATGAGTAATGAAGCTCTTCAGACCAACACATTTTAGATTTGCGTCGGAGAGTCATTTATCCCGCCGGTATAATAGCAACAGCGCCGAGATCCGCCCACAAAGTTACTTGCGTTTCGCTCTTGATACTTGCGTTTCAGATCGTTAAAATAGGGCCCTAGGTGTTATTTTTGATGGTTTGCTTTCTTTTAGTTCCCATATTAATAATATTTCACGTACTGTTATATTAATATTTTAATATTTATACTAATATTTTTACGCAACATTGTATGTTTGTCTGTCTTTTGGCATAGCTTTGTATTTTACTGATTTACTTTTATGTTGTATGGTGTCCTTGAGTGCCTTGAAAGGCGCCTATAAATAAAAGGTATTATTATTATTACAAATGTTTTATTTTGTTCTAAAATGTCGGCTGGTTTGTCTAGATCAGACTCTTATTCCTCGGCTGGATCGTGTCGAGACTTTGAAGCTGCACTGAAACTCACATCTGGACCTTCAGCCCGTTGGACCCCATTGAAGTCCATTATATGGGACACTTGGGACGACGACACTGGGTCAGTGTCGTTGTGGGTTTTGGTTCTGCAGATGTAAGGACCTTTGAAATAACTAAAATCATTTGGCGAAGTGATATGGAACTACTTTAGCTGTGTGTTTCCCTGAAAATAACTGCACACCTTCAAACTTTCATCAACCAATCAGAATCAAGCATTCCTATATTCAAATAACTTTCAAGACTTAAAATCAATTAATCTTCAACAGAAACAAATCTAATGCTGGTTTAATCATGCCAATAAATCTGGAATATGAATCTGTTGTTATTTCCTTTCACAGTCGGGAGTGATGCATGCTGGGAATGTTCCAACAATACACTGGTAATGAATAAAACGCCATTAGACGGTGTGATTCCTCGAACAACGACAGCAGAGGGCTTTAAAAGCTTTTGTGTCGAGCGAATCAGCTTGATCAAGTGGAAAAACAAAAGCAGACAGACTGAAGACGACAATCACCGCCTTTATGAACCAAGACTGAAGCATTATGGGAAAACGCATCAATGTGAAGACGCACAGGTTAAAAGGAGGAGACAGGTGAGATTACTTTTAGATTTTGACTGCTGTCTCACTCACGTCTACTGTACGTGTGAAACAGATAAATATTTCCCATGAGTCCGCAGTGATACACCAACTCTGTCATCGGGGTCAATCTCAAAAGCGTTTCACCCACACATTTAAAGTAAAAAAATATTAATATTATGTTATAAACAAATTACAATAATAAAGCACAAAATTATTACATTTTAATGTGGCAGGAGTTTTTACTCTCAGCAGTAATTTTTATTTCAATATTGTGTTTTTATTGTATTAAAGAAAGAAATCTGCAATATTTGATTTTAATCGGCATACAATAATAATGCACAATCTAAAAAAAAAAAAAAATTAGTTAAAAAAAGTTTAAAGAAAATGCAAGCAGCGTGCTAAAACATGCTAGCAAAGTGCTAAAACATGCTAGTAGTGCTAAAACATGCAAGCAAAGTGTTAAAACATGCTAGCAAAGTGCTAAGTCATCTTAGCTATTTGTTAAAACACTAGAAAATGTTAGCAACGTGCTAATTCAAGCTAGCAGCATGTTAAATCAGGCTAGCAATGGGCTAAAAAAGCCAACAAAGTGCTAAAACACGCTACCGAAGTGCAAAGTCATACTAGCTATTTGTTAAAACGTAATAGCAAAATATTAAATCATGCAAGCAATGTGCTAAAACATGCTAACATCGTGTTAAATAATGCTAACAATGTGCCAAAACATACTAGAAACATGCTACATGTAAGTGTCGTAGACCAGTAAGAGCTGTGCGCGTAAATCTCACTCCCCTGATCTCAAGAGGTGCTCTATCATTATTGTCAAATTTCTAACATGTTTTAGCACATTGTTAACATGATTTAACATTTTGCTAGTATGTATTAAAACAGGTAGTATTAAGCTAGTATGACTTAGCATGTTGTTAACGCGTTAACACTTTGCTAGAATGTGTTAAAACATTGGTAGCTTGAATTAGCATGTTGCTAGCTTGTTTTATCACATTGTTAGCATGTATAACACTTTGATAGCATGAATTACCATTTTACTAGGATGTCTTACCAAATTGCTAATATGCTGCTAACATGTTTTAGTACATTGCTAGTATTGTAGAGGTGCTCTAGCGACTGACGCTTGCGGCTGCAGTCTTTTAGCCTCGGTCTTTAGCAGGGTTCTCAAGTCTCACGCATTGGCCGTGAGACACACGCAATTCAACCAGTTCACACGCCACACCGTGTTTTTTTCACGCTGAAAAGGCAATGCCAACCAAGTTGTCCTGCAAGCTTTATATAACGTTGTATACGAGGCGCGGGCACACAAAGTGAAGTTTCCTGCCGCCCTCACGTATCTCGGCCAGATTGTGTTCGTTACTAGGCAACACAGATGCACAAACACACGGAAGTTGACGGAACATTCTCGGCCACCGTATGTTCGTTACTAGGTAACCAACAACATCGCGCGAACACACGTCGTGAATGATGGAGAAGGTAAGTTGGAAGAAAGCTAGTCTAACATTTTTAGGCTAGAAGAACATTTAATAACTCATCGTATACATTATTAGTGATGCAATCAAAAACTCTACAACTACTTTGCAACCAGGCTCGAAGCTTTGGCTCAGTTTGGCTAGCTTATGTTATCTGAAACTAAGGGAAATGTTAGTGGGTATGGGAAGGAATGAAGATGTATTTCTCCATTTTATTTTAAATAAATTTTAATTAATAAATTTTATTTTATTTTAAATTATATATTATACTGTATTAATAGTCTTTCTAGTTACATTAAGGCTACATGTATTAAAGCAGAGTGCTCTGGGTAATATTTTAATCCTGTCAAAACATATATTAATCATTGCCATTGCATTTGTATTTTTCAAGCACTTACAACACAAAACACATTTCATTAGCTGGAGTGTGTACTCTTGTGTACACACAAACACACACACACACACACACACACACACACACACACACACACACACACACACACACCTTAATAATACTCTAATATGTCATTTGTTCACAATGTCCCACCACACAATAAGTCATTATACCATTTCGACTAGACACATTCAAAATGCAAAAACATTTGTTTTTCCAAACTGTTTGGAGCAATTTGTTATATTTTTGTAATTTTTGTATAACTTATTTGTAATTTTGAAATATAACATTAAAGAGTATATTTGATGTGATGAATTGCTCTGTCATTTATCAGATTTACCAATTGTTATAATTTCATAATTATAATTTATAATTTGGGCTGGTTAATTATGAACAGTGGGTAAAATTGGGGGTCGGGGACAGGTGGGGGCGGGGCTCCATTAAGGCTCCTCCCCCAACCGCATGTGATCTCACTCCAAGCTTTTGATAAAACTTGAGAACCCTGCTTTAGCCTCTTAGTTATAGCCCTGCCTCCCACGCCAGAGACCACGGTTCGAATCCCACTCGGACCGGGTCAGTAGAACCGGTCACATGCTATGTGCTAAAACACTAGCAATGTGCTAAAACATGTTAGCAGCATGTTAAATCATGCTAACAACATGTTAAAACATACTAGCATTATGATATAACACTAGCAATGTGTTAAAACATGATAGCAATCTGACAAGACATCCTAGTAACATGATAATTCACCTTTCAGACAAGTCAACATAAAAGTTTGTCTGGACGAACTTTACTTTCAAGGTAAAATATAATTTCACTCTTTCGCTGTTGGGATGTAATATGGACATGTTTTGAACAAGCTGTCAAATTCTGAGACTGGATTCGGAAATGTAATAATAAATCAGATTTTTGGGGATCGTTTCAGAGTTTCGTTCCTCACCCATGTCCGCAGTGACCAGTGTGGACTGGTTTTCAGGCAGTGAGACGGACGCCTGGTCGGGGTCCTGATCGTCCTCGTTAACCTCCAGCTGGCTGTGACTGAGATCGGAGCGAAGCTCGGAAAACTCATCCTCCTCCCTGAGAGACACAGAGACATCATGATGTTCTGTTGATGTCGTTTAGAGCCCAAAAATGTACAAAAAACAGAAACTAATTTCCCCTTTAAATCCTTCCCTCGCACTTTGTAACACATCTTTCCCTCGCGGGTCAAAATGACCCGAAGCAATGGGGACCCTAAAATTAATTCTTTTTTTTTCTTTTTTTGTCCAGAAAGCTTATTTTATTTATTTTTGATATTTTTAAAAATTTTTATGCAATTTTTGTTGTTGATTTTTTAAGTTATTTTTTAATTTTATTTACCTTTAAATTACTAGATTTGATCAATAAATAATAAATAAATAGTAATTTAAAGGTGCATTGCGCAACTTTTCATGTTAAAAATACCCGTTTTTCTAACCCATACATGCTTAAACAATTGCCTGATGGGCTGAATGAGCCCTTCTATGATCACTGCGATTGCCTCTATAATCCTGTACAGTAAAATAAATAAGAGGGATTCGGGTCGGAATCGACTGGGCGTGACGTCATGCGCGTTCACGCTCACCTGGCTATGTCTGGCAGGTTTGTGTATTCGCCGCCATTATCCGCATCAGCGAAGACAACTCAAGCGACTTTTGCAAAAGTAGAAGATGGATTCAAAGAGACCGGCTTCTAGTTCATCCCAAACCCCAACTCCACGCAACCGCGTGCACAACTCTGGTTGCAGTTTCGCGTGTCGCCAGAAGGGGGCATAGTTCTGCAAAAACTCAGAGACTTGCGCAATGCACCTTTAAGCACATTCCTCACATTTAAATGAAAAATAACTCAATTTCATGCATAACCCTTTTAATTCAGCTCTAAATATCTTACATTGGGAGTCTTTGCTGACCTTGTGTGAAAAAATAAATATATATATATATCATGATATTTCATGACTCTAGATGTTCTTATAGCTCTATATGGAGTAAATGAGCTGTTCCTCTGGGTCCTAAAGTCAGTTCACTTCAGTGTGCATCAGATACACATGTAGACATCATACAATCATTTTTTGGTAAAGTTTTAACATTTTTAGTTTGAAGTTTGAGCATTTTGAGGTTTTTCTATGAACTGAAGCATTCCTCACATTCCCTTCATTCCTAAGGGGGCAAATTGCGTATTTGTCGTTCAAGTGCGACAAAAGTCCTAGGCTGTTGGACCCCCTCCGATGAACACTCATAAAAAATTTTTTTTATGTTTCGAGTCAAAACGACCTGAGGAAAGGGCATCCAGCTCAAGCTTAAAGTGACAGTTCACCCAAAAATGAAAATTAGCTCATGATTTACTCTCTCAAGCCATCTTAAGTGTTTATGACATTCTTCTTTCAGACGAATACAAAAGATGCACTTTTATGATGGATGGATGCACTTTTATGATGATAGATGCACTTTTATGATGATAGATGCACTTTTATGGATTTCAAAACAGAAAAGGCCATTCACTGCCATTATAAAGCTCGGAAGCATCAAAGGTGTTTATTAATATAACTCCGACTGTGTTCGTCTGAAAGAAGAATGTCATATACACCTAGGATGGCTTGAGGGAGAGTAAATCATGGGCTAATTTTCATTTTTGGGAGAACTATCCCTTGAAGTGCATCAAATCACCCAGTTATAATTGTGGGATGAATATGAAAGTCAACAGAGAACTGGAGTCATTCAGCATATTCTAATTTCCCAAACGAGGATGCAAACGTCCTGACCTGCTGCATACATATGAGGAGCTTCTAATTAAACACTCGGGTTCGTCTCATTTACATGCAGCGAGTGGAACAGGACACACACACACACAAACAAACACACACACAAGCAAACAAACAAACACACACACACACACACACACAGACACCGCTTCCCCGCATCTCTGAGCACAACTCAATATTAATGAGCTGTTAGAAGTATAAATGTGTGTAGGAGACACTTCTCCTGTCGCGTTTCAAGGCTTGAGAAACATTTATCTAGAGGAGGATTGAGGAGATTTAGAGGAGCAGAGAAACAGCCCATAATATCTGTCCTTGAGGAGAATAAACACGTATATAAATCACAGTAAGAGGATTTAAACTGAGAGATTCCTGTGTTCAATGAACAGACATAAACCATAGTGAGCTGTAATGTGTGTGTGAGAGAGAGTGAGTTGAGTGAGTGAGTGAGTGAGCGAGCGAGTGACTGAGTGAGTGAGCGAGTGAGTGAGTGAGTGAGTGAGTGAGCGAGTGACTGACTGAGTGAGTGAGCGAGTGACTGACTGACTGAGTGAGTGAGCGACTGACTGAGTGAGTGAGTGAGCGAGCGACTGACTGAGTGAGTGAGCGACTGAGCGAGTGAGTGAGCGAGCGAGCGACTGAGTGAGTGAGTGAGCGAGCGAGTGAGTGAGTGAGCGAGT
The DNA here is from genome assembly GCA_021464565.1 of Rutilus rutilus. Classification (NCBI taxonomy): domain Eukaryota; kingdom Metazoa; phylum Chordata; class Actinopteri; order Cypriniformes; family Leuciscidae; genus Rutilus; species Rutilus rutilus. The sequence continues at coordinate 47,942,650 of JAJAQA010000007.1, forward strand.
GACTGACTGAGTGAGTGAGCGACTGAGCGAGTGAGTGAGCGAGCGAGCGACTGAGTGAGTGAGTGAGCGAGCGAGTGAGTGAGTGAGCGAGCGACTGACTGAGTGAGTGAGCGACTGAGCGAGTGAGTGAGCGAGCGAGCGACTGAGTGAGTGAGTGAGCGAGCGAGTGAGTGAGTGAGCGAGTGACTGACTGAGTGAGTGAGCGAGTGACTGAGTGAGTGAGTGAGTGAGCGAGTGAGCGACTGAGCGAGTGAGTGAGCGAGCGAGTGACTGACTGAGTGAGTGAGCGAGTGACTGAGTGAGTGAGTGAGCGAGTGAGTGACTGATTGAGTGAGTGAGTGAGTGAGCGAGTGAGCGACTGAGCGAGTGAGTGAGTGAGCGAGTGAGCGACTGAGCGAGTGAGTGAGCGAGCGAGTGACTGACTGAGTGAGTGAGCGAGTGACTGACTGAGTGAGCGAGCGACTGACTGAGTGAGTGAGTGAGCGACTGAGCGAGTGAGTGAGCGAGCGAGTGACTGACTGACTGAGTGAGTGAGCGAGTGACTGAGTGAGTGAGTGAGTGAGTGAGCGAGTGAGTGACTGATTGAGTGAGTGACTGAGTGAGTGAGTGAGCGAGTGAGTGAGTGAGTGAGCGACTGACTGAGTGAGTGAGTGAGTGAGCGAGTGAGTGACTGATTGAGTGAGTGACTGAGTGAGTGAGTGAGTGAGTGAGTGAGTGACTGATTGAGTGAGTGAGTGAGTGACTGACTGAGTGAGTGAGTGAGTGAGTGAGTGAGTGACTGATTGAGTGAGTGACTGAGTGAGTGAGCGAGTGAGCGAGTGAGTGAGTGAGCGACTGACTGAGTGAGTGAGCGAGCGAGTGAGTGACTGAGTGAGTGAGTGACTGAGTGAGTGAGTGACTGACTGAGTGAGTGAGTGAGTGAGTGAGTGAGTGACTGAGTGAGTGAGCGACTGAGTGAGTGAGTGACTGACTGACTGAGTGAGTGACTGAGTGAGTGAGTGAGTGACTGAGTGAGCGAGTGACTGAGTGAGTAACTGAGTGAGTGAGTGAGTGAGTGACTGAGTGAGTAACTGAGTGAGTGAGTGAGTGAGTGACTGAGTGAGTGAGTAACTGAGTGAGTGAGTGAGTGAGTGACTGAGTGAGTGAGTGAGTAACTGAGTGAGTGAGTGAGTGAGTGAGTGACTGACTGAGTGAGTAAGTAACTGAGTGAGTGAGTGAGTGACTGACTGAGTGAGTGAGTGAGCGAGCGAGTGACTGACTGAGTGAGTGAGTGAGCGAGCGACTGAGTGAGTGACTGAGTGAGTGAGTGACTGAGTGAGTAACTGAGTGAGTGAGTGAGTGAGTGACTGACTGAGTGAGTGAGTGAGCGAGCGACTGACTGAGTGAGTGAGCAACTGAGTGAGTGAGTGAGTGACTGAGTGAGTGAGTGACTGAGTGACTGAGTGAGTGAGTGAGTGAGTGACTGAGTGAGTGAGTGACTGAGTGAGTGAGTGACTGAGTGAGTAACTGAGTGAGTGACTGAGTGAGTGACTGAGTGAGTGAGTGACTGAGTGAGTGAGTGAGTGAGTGAGTGAGTGAGTGACTGAGTGAGTGAGTAACTGAGTGACTGAGTGAGTGAGTGAGTGACTGAGTGAGTGAGTGAGTGAGTGACTGAGTGAGTGAGTGAGTGAGTGACTGAGACCTGATGGTAGAAGCCTGCAGTAGGTCGATCTTCTTGTTGAGTTCTGCGATGATGCTGTGTAGTTCTGTGATTCGCTCCTCGTAGCGCAGCGTCGTTCTCTCCTGAACCTCCTCATGCTCCCGCAGCAGATGAGACTGCTCACACTGCACACACACACACACACACACACACACACAGAGAGAGAGCGTGACAGAGATTAATAACATAGGTACACTGAGGAAAACTGCAAGGTGAGATAAACCACACATGCTGTGTGCAAACACACACACACACACAGTGAGAGATTCAACTCTCTCACACACAGACATGCTCACACACACACGCTCATGCACACTGAGACACACACACACGGTGAGAAACTCAACTCTCTACGAGACATGCAGAATACCTCCAGAAACACACTCTCACACAGACACGTTCGCATACACACACACACACGCTCTCACACTCACACACACACACAGAGACTCACTCACACCTTAGATTATTTTAGTTGGCTCATAGACTTCCATTGTTTTTCCTTCAGATTAATGATATTTTCTATCCCGGTGATTTTTTAAATAGTGAAAAGACATCAAAAGTCCTCAAAAAGTCACATGTCATGATATTTCACTACATTATTGAGGACATTTGAGCCTCACAAGCATAAACAAACCTCCACACACACACACACACACTCGTTGACCTGCATCATGGGAGAAAATTCACACAATCCACCAAACAACGTCAAAATCAATCTATAAATCTAAAACCAGCTCGTAATACGAGGTGGGAAAGACCGTTTACACTAGTTTCAGACTCATAATTACAGTAATCAAGAATAATACTGTAAAAATGTCTCAATCTCAATACAGCTTAAAAAACAAGTGAAACAAGACTAAATAAATAAATTGTGTTTATAATGATTGTAAACTTTTTTTTAATTGCATTCATATTCCTGAACGCAATAAAAACATCGTACTGATGTGAATTATCCGTGTTGTTCTTCTTTCAACAATGCAGTTTTGACCGGATGAGACTGACTTTCCAGAAAATATGGTAATTATTTATAATTATTCACAGAAATAGTGCTTAAAGAATAACATTTGAGTGGAAAGATGAGTAACTCACATTGTTCTTCACTAATCTAACAGTTTAGATTAGAAAACATCACAGCCGCAAAAGTTCAGATATTGCAATCCAAAGCTGGAATCGGATCCGTAATTCAGCAGATCCGTTGGGAATGAATGAGTTCCGGTCTATCGTTAGTCTGAGAACAACCAGTAAAGCAGCGCTCAACTCAATACTATCGAACTGACTATTAATCTTCTCATCAAGACTAAACACACGTTTAACAGCGGACCGATCCAGAATAAATGAATCCGAGTTTAACCGGTTGTTTGAGGATCACTGGGATTTAACGTCAAGGGAATCACATCCCGTCTCCTTGCGGAGTGAGTGTTTGGCCTTCCTGGAATGATCTTAGAGGAATGGCATGTTTTCCTGGCGGGAGCTAAAGACTGTGTGTGAAAACAAAACAAGGTCAATCACTCAGTCTGAACGAGGACAGACAATAACCCGTTAAACACACACTCCACCTCTGACCACAGCAACAATTACTGCACAATGAGTCTATTCATGGATCACAGACACAACAGGAACACACACATGCACGTACGCACACTCACACACTCATATACAATCATACACACACACACACACACACACACACACACACACACACACACACACACACACACACACACACACACATACAATCATACACACACACACACAATCATACACACACTCACATACACTCATACACACACACACACACACTCACATACAATCATACACACATTGACATACAACCACACACACAATCATACACACACAGACATACAACCACACACACACACACAGACCCACATACAATCATACACACACTCACATACAGACTCACACTGACATACAATCTCTCTCACACACACACACACACACACACACACACACACACACACACACACACACACACACACACACACACACACACACACACACACACACAAACTGACATACAACCACACAAACCCACATTCAATCATACATACACTCACATACACACTCACACACAATCATAGACACACACGCACACACAATCATACACACACACTGACATACAACCACACACACACACACACACACACTCACTCACACACAATAATACACAATCATACACACACTCACACATATTTATATTATATACTACAGCTCAACATTTTGGGGTCAGTATTTTAAGGAACAAAATTAACACTTTTATTCATCAAGGACTCATTAAATTAATCAAAAGTGACAATAAAGACATTCATAATGTTACAAAAATTACATTTAAAATAAATTATGTTTTTTTTAAACTTTCTATTCATCAAATAATCCTGAAAATAAAATGTATGACAGTTTCCACAAAAATCTGAACTGTTCCAACACTGATAATAATCATAACTGTTTCTTGATCATCAAATCATCATATTAGAGTGATTTCTGAAGGATCATGTGACACTGAAGACTGGAGTAATGATGCTGAACATTCACAGGAATAAATGACACTTTACTGTATATTCACATAGAGAACAGATGATTTACATTACAATAATATTTCACTATTTTTACTGTATTTTTAATCAGATAAACGCAGCCTTGATGAGCAGAAGAGACTCTCTCAAAAACATACAAAAATCTTACGGACCCCAAACTTTTGAACTATAGTGTATATATATATATATATGCGCATCTCTAGTTTTTGGAGCAGACCGAGACTCGAGCGTAACTGAAGATCACACTGTGACTGCATGTGTTTTCACTTTTCTTTCTTTTTTTTCTTTTTTCTGAAGCGGATATGTCCTGAAGAACCGTCTCACTGCTGATTGGCTGCTCTGAGTTCTGTGCGCTGGCTGATGCTTATGGCTGCGTGTCAACAGTCATTCACACGGGCAACAATACAGGCTTTGTTTCAGGAACGACTTGATGAAAAGTGTTGCTTTATGGGAAAACACACTGAGACACAAGAACCCTCTTAACAGCACTCACTGAAACAGGCTGGGGGTCAAAGGTCAGGTCACCTCATGCTCTCAGGGTTCGGGGTCAGAGGTCAGAGGTCGAGACTGAGGCATGTGCCTGAGGCCGTCTCCCTTCAGGATCGTTTCTCTCGAACAGAAGCACAGTCAAGAGGCTTTAACCTCTCGAGGTCCTGATCATCAACACCTGAAGGACTCACTTTACACTATGAGTTCCACATCGACCAATAGAAGTCGACAACTAGAGAACTAGACAAGTTTGTGAGCTTTACACACTTGACGCATCTAAACTACACTGAATGTATAATATATAACACACCTACAATAGCACCAAATACACGATAACACACACACACACTCAAACACACACACACACACACACACACACACACACAATCATACACACACAAAATCATACACACTCTCACACACACACACACACACAAATATACACACACTCTCTCAAACACACACTCATAAACAATCATACACACACACACACAATCTCACACACACGCACAATCGTACACCCTCTCTCTCTCACACACACAAACACTCATTCACAAATATACACACACACTCTCACTTACACACTCTCTCAAACACACACTCATACACAATCATAGACACAAACACACTCATACACACAATCATACACACACACACTCTCTCACTTACACACTCACTCATACATACACACTCTCTCAAACACACACTCATACACAATCATACACACACACAATCATACACACACACTCATACACAAACACACACTCATACACAAACACACACACACTCTCTCTCTCTCTCTCACACAAACACACACACAACTAGAGTGTGTTTATTTACAAACAAACATGTGATCAAGTGCCTCTCTCAATCGGTGCAAATCCATATTTGTGAGCTTCACACACTTGACGCATCTAAACTACACTGAATGTATAATATAACACACCTACAATAGCACACAATATATAAAAATAAACGTACACAAAACACATTTCTCAAAGTATTAACAAGCACACGCCCACTTTCCAAAACCCCGCCCTCACAAAATGATTGACAGGCAGAGAGCATTTCTGATTGGCTGCTGACTTTAGTCTTTTCTAATCCTCAGGCCACAGAGAGACGGTGTAGTTTCATATTTCACTGATATCTGTCAGACATTTACGCTTATATCATCTTTAACACGGACTGGACTCTTCTCGTTATCGTCTGATGAAGCGGAGACAGATGGAGGACGAGACCAGAGACCGAGAGACACACACCACAAGTGTCCAGATGTGCTTTACATGCATGTGCACGAGACTAATTAGCTGTCAGATCGCAAATTACATCTATGTGTCACAATAAACGCCCGAGCAACCAATTATAAACATAACAGATGTGTTACTGAGTGTGTGCTAGTCAAGCTGAGGCTGAGGAGGACTGAGGGTCTTATAAAACATGATACAATGAAAGATGCATCAATATGACAAAACACACTCACACTCTCAGTCACACACACACACACGCACTCTCACTCACACAAACTCACTCACTCACACAAACTCACTCACTCACACACTCACTCACTCACTCACTCACTCACTCACTCACTCACTCACTCACTCACTCACTCACTCACTCACTCACTCACTCACTCACTCACTCACTCACTCTCACACAAACTCACTCACTCACTCACACAAACTCACTCACTCACTCACTCACACAAACTCACTCACACACTCACTCACTCACTCACTCACTCACTCACTCACTCACTCACTCACTCACTCACTCACTCACTCACTCACTCACTCACTCACTCACTCACTCACTCACACAAACTCACTCACTCACTCACACAAACTCACTCACTCACTCACTCACTCACTCACTCACTCACTCACTCACTCACTCACTCACTCACTCACTCACTCACTCACTCACTCACTCTCACTCACACAAACTCACTCACTCACTCACTCTCACACAAACTCACTCACTCACTCACTCACTCACACAAACTCACTCACTCACTCACTCACTCACTCACTCACTCACTCACTCACTCACTCACTCACTCACTCACTCACTCACTCACTCACTCACTCACTCACTCACTCACTCACTCACTCACTCACTCACTCACTCACTCACTCACTCACTCTCACTCACTCTCACTCACACAAACTCACTCACACAAACTCACTCTCACTCACACAAACTCACTCACACAAACTCACTCACTCACTCACTCACTCACTCACTCACTCACTCACTCACTCACTCACTCACTCACTCACTCACTCACTCACTCACTCACTCACTCACTCACTCTCACACTCACTCACTCACTCACTCACTCACTCACTCACTCACTCACTCTCACTCACACACTCACTCACTCAACAGTGTTGGGGAAGCTACTCATAAGTTAACGTGGTTAAGATACAGTCAAGCCACCAAAAGTAGTTAGCTAGTTACACAAGTTACTATCAAAAAGTAGCTAGCTACACTGAAACGCTTTTTTTTACAATTACATTGTATATTACAAATAACAATAGTTGTTAATGAAAAATGTTTAAGTAAAAGATTTGGAGTATAAAGTCTCCCTGTAGTCAATAACTGTATCCCTTAAACTCATATTTAATCACCAAAATTACACATTTAAGTGTTTTTACCTTGAAATTTTTTCTTAATGCTTAAAATATCTTGAATGTAACTCGACACTCTCGCCTCATTTAGTATGCGCGGTTCTATGAATATGCAAATGAGCCCCGCCTCCACTCACTCACTCAGCTCAGAGATCCACTGGTTGACGATCACACTTTAGCTTGCATAAATTACATAAATTAGATTGCTACTTGTAGTTAGCTGCTTCCCAACTCTGATAGTTAACTAAAACCATAAAAAACATATGCGTTACTTATATTATATAAAAACATATGCGTTACTTGAAAATATTGATTTATTTCTAATGTATCAGATCTGTGTTTTCATTAGAAGTAAAAACTCGACACTGCAGATAAAGAAGCACCAAAGAGCTGCGAGACACAATTAATGATTAATATCAGCTGTCGGAAAAGTGTTAATTGGGGTCTCAGCATTAGGGCTCTAAACAGAGACATCCTGATTAATTAATAATCAAAACTACGCAGACGTGACAGTAATGAAGGGAAACTGTGATGTAAAACACATGACATTTATACACTGAAGTTCAGACTCTGACTGTGATCACAGTGATGACATCAATCTAGTTCAAGAACTCTTCCAATCAAAAATACAAGACGTTGGCATGAAATCTTCATGATACTGCTCTTATTGTGCATGATTCATACAAGCATACTGTATATATAATCAAATCAATTATTCAGACACCAGATATCATTTCTACTAGTGTGATCAGGACACTATAGTTCATTTATGAAAGTGAGGAGAGCAAAATAAAGTAAACTGTGAGATATTATACACAAATATTCTTCATTCAGTGACTACCAGTGACATTTATAAACATGTGGGACCAATAATGATTCAGACACTTTGAGCTGATCATGTTTTCTGAAGTGTGTTTTCTTTAATTGCTAATGCTCTTTTTACACACAGACTGAACACAATGAAGCATTGCTTGGTGATTGGTTGAGCTAAACTGGTATTATCTAATTGTGTAGTTAAATTGAACAGCTGACAGATATTCAACATAATTCATGTGTGAGAGAGTCTAACAGAAGGACGGACAAAACCAGTCAAATATCAACTGAGTTCTGCTCATATTTTAATACCATTTTCTAAACTATAGTGAATAAACTGATAATGTGAGATGTTGAAGGAGTCTGAATAAATGTTGGTTTGACTGTATTTTAACTACATGTAACAATATTTAGTAAGTGTTGTATGATGACTGTTGCTATTTAAACAAATAAGTTCATTTTTATGATTGTATTAATTGTTTGTTTTTCATCAACTCACAAACCCCAGTTTGTGGCCAAAGAGTCACCACCAAAACACATTTAATAGCAAGTAATTCAATTTTCATTAAAGCTCCTCTATTGTGCTATTTTAAAGGCTGCTAATGTTGTTTAGCGTCTCCTACAACAGGTTCACACGCATCTAAGCTCAAAAACACTGTAATGTCCTCATAATCTCCACTGCAGCATCAGCTCTTTCCTCTCAGTCTCTCTAAACCCCGCCTCTCTGAGAGCTGCTCTGCTCTGATTGGTCAGAAAGCAAATGCTCATTATCATATCGTGAATCTCAGCTCTCGACACACAGTGATAACGATGGCGTGAGTTTTACCGTATCAATATCATCAAAGTGGATTTGCTTTGTTCTTCTCGACATGAACAACACGAACCAAACTCTTCCAGTCTCAGATACACTAGTGTTTGAGGGCGGGGCTTAGAGACGCTGCTCAGCCAATGGGCTGGCATTATGCAAATGAGTTACTAACCTACATAGATTCAGCAGGAAGTGAGACTGAATTACTGACGACTCGTTTCAGTTCAGAATCACTTCTTTCTTTCTAAACTCCATTTATCTGATCTTTCAAACTTTTACATTCACAAACAGCTTTATGACTCGCCAATTCAGAATCAAGGATGCAATGCAGAAATGGCGTGTGGAAACATCTCCTGTGCCAGGATCTGACAGTGTGTGTGTGTGTGTGTGTGTGTGTACACACTGACCTGTGCTTTGGCCAGTCTGTTCTCCAGCGCTTCTCTCTCTCTCTCGGTTTGCAGCAGTCGCTGGTTCAGCTCCACCACGTCACCCTTCAGAGACGCCAGCGCAGCCAGATGAAGCTGCACACACACACATCACGACACACACATTACAAAACACGCCACGTAAAACCACACCAACAACCTGCACGGGTGGATTTAATGCACATGTTAAGTTTGTTTCTCTGGTCTAACAGAGATTCTAGACTGTGGTTGATCTTTATTAGTGTGTGGAACACAAGAACAGCAATCCCCTTTTCTGACCGAATTTTTTTTTTTTTTTTTTTTTTTTTTAATGGTACGAAACTTGGTAAAGGTTTTGGCTCTTGCTGTGTAACACACACAATAATCATGGCCATGACTGGAACAGGTTTAATGGTCCTGATAAACAATAGCCACACTTGAGCTCCTCGCGGTCAGAAATGACGCATTGGAAATGAATGAGAGACGAGTTTCCTCTAGTGGAAGCGTTTGGTACTGCAGCCGAGACCAGTTTTGGAGATATCAACCTCACATTTGAACACAACTTGTGGCTTTGATTTTCTTGCAGTTTTAGAGTAAAACGTGGTTTTGAAATGATATATTTCACATAAAAATTGAAAATAGTATTTCTGTGCATTTTTAATGTTAAAAAACAGTTAATTTAAAAAAAATCTTTTTTCAATAATCTGCCAAGTGTCGTGTTTGAAAAGAGATCAAACTTCAGTCTGTCGCTCTAAAGCGATCAAGATTTACCACAGTTTAAGCTGGACATTTAATGTTCAGGTCTATGCTCAAAAAGTGAATTAATGGATTATAAATACAGCGTAAATATAATTTACTACCATAAAATCCCCTAAAAACACAAAATATTGACTAAAAAACATGATCGAACTAAAATATAGTACATTAATTTCATTGAAATAAAATAAAAAATTCGGACCAACAGACTGTGTAACAGAAATCTTTTGTAAAATTATAAATGTCTTTAATATGTCTTTTGATCAATTTCATGCATCCTTGCTGAATAAAAGTATTCATTTAAAAAAAAAAAAAAAATTAAATTCCTACTAACTTTTAAACAATTATGAATGTAGAATAAAACAGCTGTTCTGGGCTGATGATATGACTGAGGTCTTCATCTCCTGTGAGTGAACATCATCATCATCATCATCATCATCATGTGTAAGAGGATTTTGCAGTGGAATCGCCGCGGGCCGTAAAACTGAACATCATGAAATAGCTAAACCTCTATTTGATCTGTGATGTCTACTCACATCTATTCCACATCTCAGTGGAGAGAAAGAAACACAATCACACGGTTCTTTCTTTCAGCTGAACAAAAGTGAAGCTCAGGCAGAAGCAAAGCGCAGATCCTGAGAGAACCAGCCAAACACACACACACACACACACACACACACACACACACACACACACACACAAAACACGCTTTCACACACCATCAGAGTCTGGCATGAGAACACTGCAGTCAGTGTGTGTGTGTGTGTGTGTAATATAGTGAAAGTGTTCAGTTCAGGGTAAAACAGTTTATTTAGCACCGTATATTTTCCCACACATATAAAATTATGAATATCCTAATAATAAAGTCACTGCCAAAAACAACTAAGCAAGACTGTTCAACCAGTAAGCTAATTATTCATTTCAGATAGGAGTATTAAATGCATGTCGAATGAAACCTTTTATAATGTTGCTTTTATGACAAAGAAAGCAAACAAAAAAAGAAACTGAGGATTAGGTTTAATAAATATTAATATGTTGGACAATTAAATTGCCAATGCGATCCAAAAAATATAGTACTGTATAGACAGAACCATTAAAAAGTTGGGTTGGTAAGATTTTTAAATATTTTTGAAAGAAGTGTCTTAAACACACGATGCGATAAGATTTGTCCACACCAGACGACAGGACTACAAAACGCAACCAAATCAATCAAAAATCACAGCCAATCAGAAGAGCGTGTGGGCGGAGCCTCTCTGCAAATACACAAGTACCAAATCAAATGAATAAATACACCTTTTTAACATTAGAAACACATACTGAAACTATAGTGGCTGAAACAATCTTTGTCATAGACATGTACACTTTGTCTGAGGTGAATTATCCACTGACACTTTCTGTACAGATATAAATGATATTCAAACTCACATTAGATGCTTTCAACATTAAATAAAGCAGATAATCAGGACCTGAGATGATCAATGTGTTTGTATGTGGTTGTTCCAGCCGCGATCGACATCGCAGAAACAGTTTTTCAAATTAGAATCAGAGTATCACCGTCGCATCTGATCTTTATAGTATACAGTATAACTAGATTTAAAAAAAAAAAATTATTCCAATGTAAATCAGCAGTTTTCTATGTGAATATATATTTATTCCTGTGAATGTTCAGCATCATTACTCCAGTCTTCAGTGTCACATGATCCTCCAGAAATCACTCTAATATGATGATTTGATGCTAAAGAAACATTTATGATTATTATCAGTGTTGAAAACAGATATTTTTGTGGAAACTGTCATACGTTTTATTTTTCAGGATTCTTTGATGAATGGAAAGGTCAAAAGAACCGCATTTATTTGAAACAGAAAACCTTTGTAACATTATAAATGTCTTTCCTATAAATCTGGTTCCTGCGAGTGTTCTCTGTCTATAATCCTGAATCTCTGTCCACTCGTGATTAAAGAAACACCTGGGAAATTCCCTCTGTGCGGACCGTGACACTGTCGGAAAACTGTGAAAGCAAACGGAGAGCTTCTGCACACACCGATATAAAAACAGGGTTGTCTAATAAAACTGAACCGTGTTAAAGAACAACAGAGAGCCTGACCGTGTAAAAACATTCATGGACTCATTGAACTCTCTGTAAAAATAGAGTTCAGTCACGCTTTAATAGGAGAATCAGGGGAAATGTTTGGAAAAAGCCCCATTTGAGAATTGTATAGGTAAAAAATACACGATATATCGGCCACCATATCGGTTTGGTAGCGGCATATATGTTCATTTTTAATGTTATCGTTATCGGTCTGATAAGAAGATTTGTCTGATATATTAAAGCTGATAAATAATGTATTATCTCCTTCAGCTGAGACTCTTCAGATGCGACTGTTCAACATGATGATTATGAAGTGCTTGAAATATGATTGAAATCACTACAAAAAAGGAAAATACTGTAAAGTGCAACATGTGCAAGTCTGTCATATCGGCTACAGAACATGATCATGAGAACATTATAATTGTGTGTTTGAGACGTGGATTATAATGGTGAGACTTTTGTTTTTGTAATCAGGCTCTCAAAAATTATATGAAAATTTGGATTTAGATTTATCGGCCGATATATCGGTTATCGGTGCTCAAATATAAAGAATTATCGGTATCGGCCTTAATTTTCATATCGGTGCATCCCTACTTAAATAGTAAATTTACTACATTAAATAAAGAATATATATATATATATATATATATATATAATTCTGATTCAATAAAGCTGCATTTACAAGTACAATATTATATTTTGAAATACTACACAAATACTAGGTTAACTAAATGAAATTAACTAAGAATTTAAAATACATACAAGAAGAATATTATCCTGTCCTCTTCAATTGTCTAAGCACTGCCACTACGTGTTAAATCTGTAAAAGACACCATTTAGAGGAAAAAAAAGAAAAAACTTAAAAAAACTCGTTTAATCGTTTAGAGAAGGTTCCTCATATGAAGAGTAAAAGGACACGAGGAATGAGACCTCTGTGATCCTCGGGTGTTTTTCCCAGCTCTCGATCCACAGAACATCACGCTTCATCTCTCTAATCGAGTTAGTGCCGTCCGTCGGCCAGAGAGCAGATGCATCACAAGAGGGCCATTCAATATCAGGCTAATTGAACACATTACGGCCCGCGTGTGTTTAGAAGCCGAGAAACTTCACAGGACTTTCCCCTCAAGTTCTCAATCACGTCCAAGCACTTTTTAAAGAGACAATATTTTGTTAAAGGGGTGGTGTAATGTCCTTTTCACAGATGTAGAATAAGTCTCTGATGTCCCCAGAGTGTGTGTGTGTGTGAAGTTTTAGCTCAAATACCCCACAAATATTTTTATACAGCATGTTAAAATTTTCACTTTTTGAGGGTGAGCAAAAACACGCCGTTTTTGTGTCTGTCCCTTTAAATGCAAATGAGCTGCTGCTCCTGGCACAGGGGGCGGAGCTTCAAGAGCTTGTGTCCTTTTACCTCACACACACACACACACACACACACACACTGAACATTTCAAACACTTTTAGCCTTTTATGTTCAAACCGGATTCAGACAAAGATGGAGAGACTCAAGAAGAAGTGACAACATGTAGAAGCAACAGGACATTTCTGAATGGTTAGTTGATGGATTTATGTAGATTATGTGTAGTTATCTTCTAGTCATTGATTAGCATATTCTGTCTTCATAATCTATAAATCGTGTCCCGGGGGCGGAGTTTATGTAAATGTTAGGGTTGGTGATGTCACTAACCCGAGTCAGAATGACACTGAAACTCCTCTCCACTTGTTTTACTCTGCAACTCTGGAAAGATGCTATTTTTTGAGGCAGATTCAAATGCCTATAATACATCTAATTATTTTCCTATGTAGATTTTACATTCATATATGTAAATTTTCAAATTGTAAACCTATTTTTTTGCTATTCTTACACGAGATGAAACATTACTTGACTACAATTTCATCTTCTCTTAACCCAAGAGCACTCAGAACTTTTACCTACAGTGTGTGTGTGTGTGTGAGAGAGAGAGAGAGAGAGATAGAGACAGAGAGTGTGTGTGTGTGTGTGTGTGTGTGTGTGTGTGTGTGTGTGTGTGTGTGTGAGTGTGTGTGTGTGTAATCTGCTAATGACGAGACGCTCGTGCGCGGTCAGATCTGACCGTAAGTCAGTGTCATTTCTCTAGGGGTCATGATGAGGTTAAAAGCATCGAGTGCAGCGTCTCCTCTTTAATGGATATCACTGGAGTCATGTGACACACACACACACACACACGCACACGCACACGCACACACAGCATCTTTATTACTGAACCTTCAGGGGATCAACCAGACACATTCAGCCTAAATCAATGTTTTTACTTACAGAACACGCTCAATTGCATGGAAGCTTGTTTCCGCCACAGAATAAAACATTTCAGATCATTGCGATTTTTTATCTCACAATTGCGAGATATAAAGTCAGAATTGTGAGATAAAGTCAGAATTGCAAGATAGTCAAAATTGCGAGTTATAAAGTCAGAATTGCGATATAAAGTCAGAATTGTGAGATAAAGTCAGAATTGCAAGATAGTCAAAATTGCGAGTTATAAAGTCAGAATTGCGATATAAAGTCAGAATTGCGATATAAAGTCAGAATTGCGAGATATAAAGTCAGAATTGCGAGATATAGTCAGAATTGCGAGTTATAGTCAGAATTGCGTGATATAAAGTCAGAATTGCGAGATATAAAGTCAGAATTGCGAGTTATAAAGTCAGAATTGCGATATAAAGTCAGAATTGCGATATAAAGTCAGAATTGCGACGAGATATAAAGTCAGAATTGCGAGATATAGTCAGAATTGCGAGATATAGTCAGAATTGCGAGATATAGACAGAATTGCGTGATATAAAGTCAGAATGGTGAGATATAAAGTCAGAATTGCGAGATAAAGTCAGAATTGCGAGATATAAAGTCAGAATTGCGATATAAAGTCAGAATTGCGATATAAAGTCAGAATTGCGAGATATAAAGTCAGAATTGCGAGGAGATATAAAGTCAGAATTGCGACGAGATATAAAGTCAGAATTGCGAGATATAGTCAGAATTGCGAGATATAGTCAGAATTGCGAGATATAGACAGAATTGCGTGATATAAAGTCAGAATGGTGAGATATAAAGTCAGAATTGCGAGATATAAAGTCAGAATTGCGAGATAAAGTCAGAATTGCGAGATATAGTCAGAATTGCGAGATATAGTCAGAATTGCGAGATATAAAGTCAGAATTGCGAGAGATAGTCAGAATTGCGAGATAAAGTCAGAATTGCGAGATATAGGCAGAATTGC